>NDXB01005918.1:190010-207814 GCA_002631895.1 Agapornis roseicollis | reverse complement strand
AAAAACAATAAGTAGGGGGGGGGGGGGGGGGGGGGGGAGAACAAAACTGTGCAGTATGAAATGTTCAATCAGAACCAAACTAGCCCAAATGACGGATAGTTCCGCTTTGCTATTTATACCACAAGCATATGCTCCTAGTTTCAATTTGCCATCAGCTCCCCCCAGAAAACCCAAACCCTAAAATCACAAAAAAAATAAAGGTAAAACAAGTTAAGTTCATCCCCTGTATGTTAAAAAGCAGCAGTAATGTGGTCACATGGAGTTTTGGTAATGTGTGAGATCACACGCTCATGGAAACATAATAAGGGGTACAATAAGGCCTTTTGAGGCTGCTTTAAGTCTTCCACCACCACTGCCTTTGGAGAGATAGAACTTGAGCTATGTCTAAACTGTTTCCAGGGCTCCCTTATATGCTGTAGGCTGCTTTGGGGCAGGCTGACTCCCCCTCTCCCCCTTGTTGGCATCCCTGTAGTACAAAGGCAGCACAGTGTTGCCCTTGCCAGAAGGTGACACTGAGGCTTCCCACTGCCCTGTGACCATTTTGCCTGCCAGGCAGCAGCCATGAGACAGTGGGGTCAGATAAAACAACCGGTTTTAAACAACCTAGATACAAAATGCCTTCTGTGTTCAAAGGCCAGTACATCACTGATCCCTCATTTAAGGGAAATGCACACTAAGACCCCTCCAACCTCAGCAAGTGGGGCCCCAAGTTCAGACCTCTGGATTTTACACCCTCCCCTAGGCAATGGCTCCAATGGCTTTGCTTTGTCTCTGAAGGGTGTAACAAGGATAAACATATCAGAGACTGCTGTCGGTGAGATTGAAGATGCATATCTGGGGGAGGAGGATGGCTGGGGGTTACAGATGCTCCATCTCCCTCTTAACAGGCACAGGGTGTTTCTCACCTTATACACACATACCTCTGAGCACTTCTTCAGAGATAAGGGTTGTATCTACCTCTGGAAACCGACAAGAGGTGGGTTAGATGCTTGCCATGGAAAATGAAATTCAATCCCCACTTGTCATGTTTCTTTGTGGAGCTAAGGAAACCTTCATTTATAGCATGGGAAGCAATTAAAAAGAGATTGGACAGTGTCTTTTCCTTTCTTCCCAAAAGTTTGTAAACCACTGTTACACAGGCTAACCCCTCACTTGAGGCTGGGAAGGACGTAAGTGGTTACATTACACTGCCTTTTCTCTTTCCTCTCTACTGTCAAATTTTCTGGGTTTAGAGCTATATTCACACATTGTCCCATATAAACCTCTCACTGAATGTCTCGTATTGATGACCAGGCTCAAATTAACAAAGGCTTCAAGCTTAGCCTGAAAACAAAAAAAGAAAATCAAAATACTGTTTTATCATGTCCCTTTGACAAGCCCAATTCGAGTTCTTGTCACATCCTACCCATCCACTGCTGCAGGATAAGAAAGAGGCAATGATGCTCCGCACTTTCACCCCACTTTGGGACCTGACTGGTTTCTAGTTTCTGTACCGGTAAGGAGTAGGTGAGAGGTACAAGTGTAAGAGACCTTTACTTTGAGATTGGATGCTTGTATATGCCTAGACTTCCAGGACTAGACACAAGGGGTGGAAGACTGCAATTTACCCCAATGTATGTGGAGAAACCAACACCAAGAGTAACAAGTGATCCCCTGCCCCCCGCTTCAGGTGAGTGCCAAACTGCACTGAGATGCTGAGCATCTCTTACTCTGTTCATCCAGAAATTCCACAAACTATCTCTATGTGTAAAATTTTATCTCTTACTAGTGTATTTTATACTTTGTATAAACACAGTTTTGATCGCACAGAAAACACTCTGTTATTTCCTCCACATGAAAACTGTACCTTCGGAGTAAAGATTTTTATTCCTTTCATATTTGAAACTATTTATGGTGATTCTTATTATTTTTATCTTAAACTTTTCACGTCTGGAATAAAAAAGCCAGGTCTCCCTTTTGCTGGACCTGGCTGGCATTTTGCCATCTTTTCCCTACATGCATTGAAGAAAGCAACTATGAGCTTTCTAAAAATAAAGCTAGAAGATTAAGTTTAGCACAGAGAATCTTGCGACAGGCAGTGGATTTTCCAAAGCAGCCTCACGTATTTCATGCAGTGTGTAGCTATAGTAGGAGAAAACAAATAAAACAGAAACTCACTGCAAGATGGTATTAACTCTTGCGCCTGGATAGTGGTACTCCAGCCCATCTTTTAGCTCAAGGTGGTTTTCTGTTGCGGTTAAGAACTTTGTCTTCAAAACTTTAGTTTTTATGCTTTAAGTGAAGGGATTTCCTATGATCTTCACCTTGTTTGCCAAAAGAGCCAGCACATCTGTGAAATATTACTTGAGCAAATTTATCACACTTAGCTAGAGGGCAACAACCCTTTACATGTCCTCTACCTGCTGAAAACCAGCCTATTGCATACCTTCGGTTTCTCATGCCATAACATGCATGGGCTAACAAGAGCTTAGCAGTTCTCAGTTAATATGATAAAGAAGTACAAGCTTTCCAAGATTCTGAGTCATGTTAAAGTAAATATACATCTATTCTTTTGGAAACAGTATTCACATATACACGCAAGCACAAAAGGATCTCTAAGCAATGTCAGCACCCTTAGTTTAGACAGCTGTGGAGTCAAAAAAGTTCCAGATCAGCTAGCTACAAACATTTGAAGGTCAAGTACAGGACAAAGCCTTTAAAAAAGGCAGAAGCAATGATGGCTACTGAGTATTAGAAAGATGGTTTTATATCTTGAGTGTTTTTTTCCCAGCTGTTTCTTTACCAGAAACCTATTGGACTGAGGAATTCATAGCGTTGGGCAGGAAAATAAACCTAGTAAGCAGTTTGAGTTGGTTATTTAATCTTCTTTCAAGGGTGTTATCGCATTCAAAATATTTTAGGAGCCAAGGAAGGTCTGCCAAAGCACGACCTCTTAGTCAGGATGCCCAGCAGCCTGGTTATCAGGCAATAATAAAATAAATAACCTTTCTAGAGAGGTAAATAACCTTCCAGCATCTTCCCAACACATATTTTCCACTGCTCTTTCATGCAAAGCAATATTCTGTTATTTGAAAGAAATCCTGGTCTTCTACCAGGAAAACCTCACTGTCTCTAGGGACCCTGTTGCTAAACAAAAGCTTATCTATTAAAGAGTGGCCTCCAACTTCAGGGTTGCTGCTGTGGGCTGATAAAGACCCTTCTCCAAAGTGCCTCATGCTGTGCCTCCCCACCAGCATTGCCACCCCCCAGCCTCTCCTCCCAGTGTCTAATGCCTAGCCTTTTAAGCAATGGAGTGACTAATTGAAAATGCATTCCAGTGCTTTACAAGCAGCTTTTCCTTTCCTGCTGACCAGCCAAATGTTCTGAAGTTGGCAAGATGCTGCTTTAACTTGGGAACTCGAGCTCTTGTTCATGACCTGGATGTGTGAAAAAAAGAAATCTGTCTGAATTCAGGAATTCCATAGAAAAAAATATTAAAAATCTCACTTCTAGAAGTTGTTTGAGTAAATCCAAGTATTACAAATCTCTAATGCAATTAGTCCATTCTCTCTTTGTGAAATACATGACCTGGAAGACAAGAAATTGTAAGTCCTAAGCATGTGAAATGCACCGGGGCTTGGACACAACTACAGATAAAGCAGTTACAAGCAGGCATAAATCCAAGTGACAATAACCCTTTGGGAAAGAGCACTGTAACTGAAACATGCTGGAGACAGTAATCACTGATTCATGGCCAGTCAATGTCCATCCAGACTGGGATTCAGCACATCTTATCACACATAGCAATTCAGAAGCTGGCTTCATCCAGCAGCTTAAGAGATTGAAGGGGTTTGTTTCTTTGCTAAGCAGCGGCCTGATTGTACAAAGCTAGCACTTCAACAGTTAATCATTAGTCTGAAATTACATACATGTGTCTCATACTTATCGACTTCTCACTTTTCCAATGTCTGCAGAGACAAACTTTCAAGAGATGGGGTTTTTCTTTTATGATGCTGATTGTGATTTTAATGGATTTTCAAGTACTTTCAGGTTTTGCTTATGACAACTGCTACAATAAAAAACCTTATGAACAAAGATGTGTTTTGTGCCTATTCACACCTAGCAGAAAATTATTATTATGGCACAATTTATTATGGGAGAAATGCTTTCCAGGCTTTCTGTAAAGACAGTCTTCCCCAAACTCGCATCATCCTAATTGTGTTTGTATTTTACTTTAAGCAACATATGAGCCAAACATTTACTTCCTCTGCTAAATTTCTCTTCTTTTGGCTAGTAGGAGGAATTCTTCATTCTGCAGCACTGGTAGACCAAGAACACTTCTGTAGTCCAAGACAGGGCTTGCCCTTCCTAACCCAAAGCAAAGAATGAAAGAAAAGAAAAGCTTCTTGTATTTGCCAGACATGTTCAAAAAGAGCCACTTGCACACCCTTTCATTCCATTCGGAAGACTCACGGGTCAAATCTGGGAGGGAGGAAAGTAGCAGCTGTTAACTATTCCAGTGCTGCGGCAGACTGAAAAGCCAGAGCTGACACTGCTTGTCTTTTACTTTTCATTCTTTTGGTGTCAGGTCATACAGTGAACGCCAGGAGGTCCTTATGCATCCTTATGAAAAGGTTATTGTTCAGGCTTCCTTTGTGACATAGTCCAGAAAATAAAAACTTCAGTAATGACCTTAATAAGTGCTTTGTTGTGAAGGCCATGTTTTCACATGGACTACAGCTGCATTTATGCAGTCTGAATGCCATCTCATGCAGCGCTGAAGTATAAATCTAAGGGAAATTAAATTATGCTGAATGCATACTGTAAAACCTTTGGAAAACGATTTTCAAAGGGACAAAGGAAAATCAGTGCTTCCATACCCATATGTCTTTAATAGACTCTTCAAATATTTACCTTCGATTTTCTATTCATCACAGAAGTCCAGAGAACGGGATGGTTATTGGTAAGGAACTAGATGGAGATATTCAGTTAATTCTTCTCAATGTCTTTCTTCTTGACATTGAGAAAACTATTTTTTTATCTGTGCCCTACTTTCCCATCTGGGAGGGACAGATACCACCCTAGCAATCTACAGAGCAGAACACTAGGAACTTAATAGAAGACATAAAAATTGGCAGCTTCATAAAATTCCTTCCTTTCCAAGATTGTTTTAAGTCTAAATCAAGTGAAATGCTGGTTCGTCATTCAGTGTAAAAGAACATGATCTGTTGAGACAGATGGCTTCCACTACTTCAGAAGTTTAGGAGGTGCTCTAGCACAGTAAGGAAGCCCTGAAGCTTAAAAAAATGATCACCTATACTATACCCTTTAACATGAAAATGATTTAAAAGCTTCAAAATCATAGGGGAAAATAGGGGGAAAATAGCAAAAGTGAATAGTTATGAAATTAAGAAAATGGTGAAATAATTCTTCCACTTTGAGATTCATCTTTATTAAATTACATTCAGGCTCATGATTTTAGAAGTGCCAACTACAAACACTTACCTTGCACATGGAGATTATATCCTTTAAACAGAGAGACACACAGACAATGTCCCTTTGTGACAGCGTGCTTTGCTACTGACCTGAAGATGATGACATGGAAGTAAGGAAAGAGAAAAGGCTTTAGATGTCAGAGCTATCACATACATATTTCATATAAAGGCACAGAGAAGCATCCTTTTAGCCTGCACCAGCACAGGCTGAGCTTATGTCTGACTCTGGTCAGGATTCAAGATTTGCTGGGCTCACTAGAGGGAACAGTGTTTCATCTTCCTGTTGCAAAGGCAGGGAGAGCTGACAAAACGGGAAGACTACTTTTTGCCATAACAGCTGGCAGGAGATTTTTATAGGCACAAAATCCAATTAAGTGTCCTGATTCTGGGCATGTAACTCCCCTGGAGCCTTTGTTTAGAAGTGCTTATCTGCTTGCATAGGAACAAGCATTTACAAATACATGTACAGGTGTGTGTATATGTCTAAACAAAGCACTATGGAACACACTGAAATAGTCTGTTGCTCTCCTGAGGGGGAAAAAAACCCCAAAAATATGTTATCCCTGTGAAAACAGTACAGGTGAGAGTCTCATAACAGTATTACTTCATCAATAGAATGCTGGAATTAAATTCAGCTCTAAAATGCAACTTATCCATACAGAAGGTTCACTAAAAAGGTCCTTTTCCTAATTCAGGGGAAATCAGAGAAAGCACATTTTGTTTTCCTTAATTACTGAGTGCAATTTTTTGTTGTCTAAAGAAACTACTTCTCTTTCTTTTATTTGCTAAAATGCAGCACCATGCTTTTTCTATTTCTGAGGACTACCCACTTTAAGAAAAGCATCACGTAAATGTCCATTCATTCCCATGTTGGCTATTCCATTACTTCCTACATCTCTTCATGAAAGTTTTATATCCTCCAAAGCATTAATAGCTACTGTAGCCCAGATTACATTATTTATATACACAGGTCAAATTCACACATAGTTTGTTTACAAGAAATCCTTTCCTTCGGATCAAAACTACTCCAAATCTCATGTCACACTTTTCTTTCTTGCTGACCTCATTTACAAAAGCCCGAGCACGTTAGTGATTTTGCTCCCAGACAAGGCCTAGGTTGTGATTCCAATAAAGCCAAGCACAGATCCCCATGTTGAAAATAAAATATTTTTATTACTTTCTAAACCTAAGCCGTAAACATTCATTGCTTCACCTGACAAAATCCAACCAATAAATCCTGCAAAAAGAGTTAGATTAATAGAACCACCTTTCTAGAACATTGCGTTGCCCTCTGGACACCGAATGTCTTGAAAGTTGCATGTCGCATAGTTTGGCCCATAGAGCAGCAAGGAAAATACCCTTGCTTACTCATTTGGGTGTTCAGTTGTCATAGCCTAAGCAAATACAGGCTTCTCTGGAACCTAATACAGGCTGAGTCCCTCAAGCCTGGAGTGGGTTGGTTGCTAATAACTCTGTCCTTGGGAAGCCTACTTCATGACTGGTATGTCAGGCAAGAAGGGATCACTACCTTAGATTTCACTGCCCTCTGACACAGTTTTCAGAGAACTGAATTACACATTGTGTTTGTTCCTCCTCAGCTGGGGAGGAGTTCATTCTCTGTCTGAGGAATCAGGAAGGGAAGATGCTGCTGCTTTTTGTAATAGTTTCTTCAAATACTTCGTATTTCTCTCTTTTAGTTTGTAGCTTGCCTGCAAATGAGAAACCCCAGCTGCTGCTAATTGTTCCTTATCCAGTAGTTTGAGAAAGCTTTTTCCTCTTGCAGAAATAGGTGTCTAGTCACTCACCAAGATGCTTTCAGGTGCCCCAAACCCTTCCTTGTTCTTTTTTCTTTTAGATGCCCGCACCTTGGAAGGTAAACAGAAAGTGAACTAATGAACAGGACAGAATTCCCTTGGAAAGACTGGGTTTGGGTTTGGTTGGGGTTTTTTTCTTTTCTTCTAATGGAATATTTGTACATCTCCAGAAAGAAAAAATAATAATAATAAAAAAAGACTGAAATCCTCCTAAAACCAGCTGAACTCCATATTACTAACTTAAGGCATTTGAGGCCTGTGACCCCTGTAGTACACCACTAGTTACTGGCTTGCAACTAAACATTGCACCAGCGATCATCACCCCCTGGGACCAGCCATTCAGGCAGGTTTCAGTTCACTTTCTCACTGTCTTTTCATTCAAGACACATATCAACAGCTTGTCTATGAGTATCTTATGGGAGACAGTGTCAAACGCCTTCCTGAATGGTTTCTAGGATTGGTTGTTCCATCACCTTGCCATGGATTGAGGTGAAGCTGCCTGGCCCATAGTTCCCTGGTTTGTCCTCCTTGCCCTTCTTGAAGATAGGAATGTCCTCTACTTTCTTCCAGTCTTTTGGCATTTATCCCGGTCAAAAATTATTGACAGCATCCCCAATGATGAAGACCTGAGCCAGTTCCACCATGGTCGCTTCATGATGTCAGTAGTGAGTTCGGACTTCATGTTGATGTTATTGATGACAAAACTGGGCCAAGTACTTGTCTTAGAACACAATCATCCAGCTGAGGCTTGCTTTGAGATGTTAATTGGCTTGTGCTCAATCCAGTGCTCTGCTGGTAATCAATAGCCTGAATCCCCCCTAGACTGCCAAGGGATGCCAAGTTAAGAGCCTAGGAATATTAATACTTTTCTATTGTAATGCTATAAAGGAATGAAATGGGTATTTTTAAAGGAATTCCTGGTTTCCATTAGTTACATTCCTATTAGTGAAATATTTCTCAGCCAAATGCTTTGTATCTTTTCTGGTATTTTGCTTACAGGTCCGTGTGTATGTGGGGTAGCCCACCTGCCCTTTTTTGACCCACATAACTTAAACATGATCATGGTATGGCAAATAAGATTTCCCTTTCAGTGTAGATTATCCCAGTCTACACATTAAAAATTATCCATTCCCAAGAGATGTTTCTAGCTATCTAAATCTTCTAAATATTTGAAACACACTTCATTATACTTAGAGGATGTGAACAAATCATCTTGCTATGTTTCCAATACGGAATCAAAGGGTTTGTCATCCAGAACCTAGAAAATCCTATTGCCCACCTCTGTCTTTCCTGTAGTGCTATTAACAACTTTGTGTATGGCTAGTAATGACCTACACCAAGAGCTCATATACAGAACTGTTTTAAAAGAAATGGGTTTAAAAGAGTATGCAGCCCAGGACAGAATAATATCACTTTTTATCCCTACCCATGCATGCTGAAAGTTTGCTAGCTCTTGATGAATCAAATTCCTACTTTCCAGCTCCAACCTGGTTACTCTCCGCTGCCATCAGAGGTGACAACCACTTTAATGAACAACCTGAACTGATACATCAGTCATAGTTCAAACTAAAGTCTGAGCAATATAACTGTTGTGGAAAGCTGTCTTGACCTGGATGGCAGGACAGCTTTTGGAAACCTGTAATGGAAAAATAACACTTAAATGGTTATATACTACAGATTCTTTAATTCCTGTTCCGAAAGCTGTAAAGCCTGGCACAAGATTGGAGAAATAGCAGCTGCAACTTCATCAGCCATTGAATTTGGCAGAAAGGAAAGCTTTACCACAATCAATGAAGTGTTAAGGATCATGATTTATTCCGGAGCTCTGTTCAGGGGAGGAGAAAAGGGAAAGTGCTCTTCCTTCTGCAAGTCCTGCTAGTGGATTTATTGAGAGCTATCATCTAAAGCTGAGAGTTGAACTTTAGTGTGTATGGATACTCTTTGAAAGACTGCCAGAGGCTCTAGAAACAAGAACATAAATTGAAGGTGAGCAAAACTGCAATTGAAACTGTATCTCCAGCACATATAATTAAGAAAATAACCTAGTGCATGTAAAATACATTGGACTTTTAGAAATGATGTCTTTTTCAGTAATACAAGAAAAGGGTTCTTAAAGGAGGGGATTCCCAAATTAAAGAGTGATATAAGAACCACTTTCAAGGAAATAGGCTGTCCCAGAGCCAAAAACTGTTCCTGCCTTACCAGCAACAATACCAGTATGTGGCAATAAACATTCACAGTCCCTGAGGTATAGCACTGCTTGTTTGCGCCTGGCACACCTTCAGCTTCTCTCACCGGTCTTAGTCCTGACAGCCAGCCCACAGGCCCTGCTATGCCTTTGGCTTCTCTATTACATCCCTTACATATTTCATAACACTTCATTTACCCCCATTTCCACTTTTTTTCTCATTTTCTCCTCCTGTATCTCTCTATATTTTGTGTCTGTACCACTGAGATGGTATAAGCTTTTAGCCAAAGGTATCCTCTTCACTCACTGTGGAGTTAAGATAATCTAATAAAATCATGAATAAAGAACTTCCTATTTTTCAATCAGTTTCATTCAGAACTTTTCTCCTTTAGGAAATGATCTCTTTTAAAGCACCAGTGTGTGTATGACTAGCAGGGACGTACTCAATCTGCTATACTGAATGTAATCATGTCATGATCATTCATCCTTAGGCAATGACTAACTTCCAGTCTAGTGACAAATTTACCTTTATCCAACACAATGAAGTCCAGAACAGATTTGGTTTGTGTTGAGCACAATATTATTTATGTTTGAAACTACTTTACTTAAAACCCCTAAACTAATTATTGCTGACATATTGCTATCATCTTCATGGGTACAGTAGACATGTCTCAGGAATCAAAGGCTCCAATCACACCTCAATTCCCCTTAATGCATTCCTGACTGGTGCTTATGGAATAATACATCTAATTGTGAGGTTTGATTTGTGTCTCTTATTTGAAATAGCTGGGTGGAGACACCTTTACAGCACTTTTAGTTAATTTTTGATTGATGTGTACTTTCAGTCCTGCTAATGCAGATGCAAGTGGTGGTTTTAGTACAGAGCACTGCCTCTTCTGTGATCTATCCTGTGATAAGGTCCATGACCTTATGAATCGTAGAATCATAGAATAGTTAGGGTTGGAAAGGACCTTAAGATCATCCAGTTGCAACCCCCCTGCCATAAGCAGGGACACCTCACACTAAACCGTGCCAAGCAAGGCTTTGTCCAACCTGGCCTTGAACACTGCCAGGGATGGAGCATTCACAATCTCCCTGGGCAACCCATTCCAGTGCCTCAGCACCCTAACAGAAAGAAATTTCTCCCTTAGATGCAATCTAAACCTCCCCTGTTTCAGTTTGAACCCATTGCCCCTTGTCCTGTCACTACAGTCCCTAAGGAAGAGTCCCTCCCCAGCATCCCTATAGGCCCCCCCTTCAGATACTGAAAGACTGCTCTGAGGTCTCCACGCAGCCTTCTCTTCCCCAGGCTGAACAGCCCCAACTCTCTCAACCTGTCTTCGTATGGAGATGCTCCAGTCCCCCGATCATCCTCGTGGCCTCCTCTGGACTTGTTCTGACAGCTCCATGTCCTTTTGATGTTGGGAACACCAGAACTGCACACAATGCTCCAGGTGAGGTCTCCCGAAAGCAGAGCAGAGGGGCAGGATCACCTCCTTTGACCTGCTGGGCATGCTCCTTGGATATGGTTGCTTTCTGGGCTGCAAGCGCACACTGGAGCCAGCTCATGTTCATTTTCTCATCGACCACCACCCCCAAGTCCTTCTCGGCAGGGCTGCTCTGAATCTCTTCTCTTCCCAACCTGTAGCTGTGCCTGGGATTGCCCCAACCCAACTGTAGGACCTTGCACTTGGCATGGTTAAACTTCATGAGGTTGGCATCAGCCCAGCTCACAAGTGTGTCAAGGTCCCTCTGGATGGCATTCCTTCCCTCCAGCGGATCCACCCAGCCACACAGCTTGGTGTCATCACAAACTTGCTGAGGGCGCACTCAATCCCACTGTCCATGGCAGTAACAAAGATGTTGAACAAGACCGGTCCCAACCCCGATCCCTGAGGAACACCACTCGTCACTGGCCTCCAGCCGGACACTGAGCCATTGACCACAACATTTTGCGTGCTGCCATCCAGCCAGTGAACTTGAACAGTGCTCCACAGCACTGGGACTCTGGGCATCTGCTGCTACATTCACCCATTAATTCCACAATGAACTCCATTTCAAGTACTTTCTTTATAGTAAATGTAATTTATGCTTTACATGGACTCATTTTTGCAGATTCCTCTTTTTGTGCAACCTGGTATGTCCCCATGGCTGGCCTAGCTCTGAGCAGGAAGTTTGACTATAGACCTTTTGAGGTCCCTTCCAACCCAAGTCATCCTATGACCCTAAAATTCCCTTTACTAGCCTATTTTTGTGCTCACTCCACCCTTTTTAGACTAGTTATGGGTAGAGATACTAAACCTGCTTATTCAAATTATCAGTCTTTCAACAAGATAAACATATGAGATTTTTCTATATATTCCAAGTTCCCTTAATTTTAATGTGTAGGTCTAACACTCACATGTAAGTGATAAGCGAACTTATGTATTTCATGTTCATTGCTGCACAGGTTCAACAGACAGAGAGCTTTCAGCCAGCCCTGAGCACAGATACAGCCTATGGGGAGTGGGGGAGACCGATCTCCGATGCATCCCAGTCAGGCTGTGTCTTTCACAAAACTGGAAAACCAGTCTTCTTCCCAACATGCCAAAAGCACTATGATTTCTATTGTACTGTTGCTGCCAGCAAGGACCACCCCAATGTGCCCTGCCTTTCACTCTCCAGCTTGCCTTACAATTTAGAGCTAATAAGTGGACAACATTCCTTGTATTCTTCCAGAGCTCAAGAGCAAGGACGAAGCAAAAGGTGATGATGGGCTTATTTAAAAGAAAACCCCAGACAACGAAAAAGCAATGGTGTAAGGCACATGTGGGGATCTTCTGAGGGCTGTATTAACAGCTGAGGCCCAGGGATTGGGGGGATAAGTCATTTAAGCCAGACATAAACTTTCCCCATCACCTTCCCACCTCACATGAAAGAGGGTCAGACTTAGACCATCTGGACAGCTCTGTGGGAGCAGGGGCCTGCAGGGAGGATTGGGCTGCCCACAGTGCTTAGCAGAAAACAAAGCAGAATACCTTGCTTTGCAGACCTTCCTCAAGCACACTCATCTCCTACTATCAGATGATTTTATATCAATGAACATTTACAATGATTAACCCTTATTTCATAGAATCATAGAATCATAGAATAGTTAGGGCTGGAAAGGACCTTAAGATCATCCAGTTCCACCCCCCCTGCCATAAGCCGGGGCACCTCACACTAAACCAAATGGGAAAGAAGGTTAAACTAAAGAAGAAGAAAATATTATGAAGGATGACACTATGAAGAAGATGATATTATGAGGAGGATGACATTAAATTAAATCTGTGATGGTGTTTCAGAGCCATTGCCATTGAAGATAACAGAAATTTGCCACGCAACATACAGCACTGGTCAGGAAGTGCCATAATGATTCAGAGTGCTCTGTTGTTGTCACACTACCTGACAATATGCACAAAGTTAAATCTGAAATAGAAATTGGTAGGAAAGGCAAGTGAACAGACAGGGTAATATGTCACCAGGAAATGTAAATTTGCAAATGTCAATTTGTATTAAAATCCCAAGATCATTTCTTCATTGATCGGATTTCTATTGCTACACACATCTCTCATGCAGATTACTGCAAAGCAGTCAAAATTAACATTTGTTCCTTTATTATTAGACCAGAACATTTCCGACTTTGATAGCATCCCCAATTATCACTTTTTCAGTACCTATCTAACTATTTTCTCTTTTTCCTGAGGACAATTTCAGTATTTCCTTACAGTTTTGAATCACTCAGCAATAAAACCTACAATGGAGGGATTTTGGCACTTGTTGTATAGACTTACGTTATTTATTCAGGAACGTATGACCCTGTCTCATACTAAATATACCCTAAAAAGTTGAAAGTTGACTTAGAATTTCTGTGAATGCTATCCCACCTGTAACCACAAGAAACAGCATATTTCCCCCCGTATTTTATCTGTTAGAAATACTGTTAAAGAAAGAGTTATTAAACTGACATATTTAAGACAAAAACTGTTGGCTAAAACTACAAATTAGTCTGTTTCTAAAAGAACAAAGGATAATTTCATAAAGCTTAAGAAGCTCCAGATTTTCTGATATATACTTCCCATATTCATTTGTTTCAAGTAGATGCATGTAAGTAGAGAACTGTTGGTTTCATCAAAACCATGATGGCTTTACTTTTTGACATTCGGGCTTTATAGAATGTACATCTATGGGGTTTTTTTGGAAATTGCAATGGAATGTGACAACCATCACAGTTTCCTTCTCCTGGATTGCTGCAGAAAGTGTCTGTGTCCTCTTTTTGTGGCAGAAAACAGCCCATGCAAACAGCTTTGAAATTGCTTGCATTTCAAAAACTAATAGTAGGAAAATTGTTATACAATTAAAACTATATTAATTACCTCTGGAATGATTGCTACTAAAAGGACTTTAAGGTACTAGAAAGCTTGTGAGTTTTCAGGAAAATCATCTTTAGATTAATTGAATGTCAGAAGAATGCACTTATCAGAGAAAACATTAAGGGCTTCGCATAGAACTGTCTTTCCTTCTAACATATACTGTAATTTATGATGTAGAGTTCTGCTGTTCCACATACTAAGACATGGAAGTTCAGATGTGTGTCATGATAAAGGCAAATTTTTGTTATCTCTAATTTGCCAGAAATATGGGACATGTGGAAGAGATGTATGCAGAACATAAAAACCCCACCGTGAAGCTGGGCAATTTTACAACTCCAAATCTTAATTAGCTTATTGATTAGATCTGTAAAGGTGATGCCTTATTATGGAAGTATGTTACCCATCCTCTCCCTATTGTAGTGCTGTTGCAATTCCAGCAAGCTTAGTATATAGATTCATATACTTGTGTCTACAGTCCACTTATATAAACAAGTAGCTCAGAGGATTTAAGTAACTCCAGTCTGGTTACTTTAAAAGCAGGAGTACAAAATTATCAAAGTACCAGAAATAAAACTAATATTAACTGGTCTCCATCTGTCAATTTTAACAATTGGAAATGCAAAGTTACAAAACACAAAAGATATCCAGGGTTTGCATGGAAAGAAAAACTGTGATTAAAGTATCTAAGAAATTCTTGTACATGACGAGTTAGATAAGAGTTTAGCTGAGGTTTGACTAACTTCAGAATGCAGGGATCTATGTCACAGTTGAGCATAGAACAGGAGAAGTTCTTTTTTAGTCCTATTTATTAATGTATTTGATAAGTATGTATTTAAAAATAATACATAATTCTTGCCTCGTAAACCAACTTGCAAATAGCAGCCCTAATGCACATTAGGGTGGCTCTCTTCTGGGTTGGACTAAGGCTGAACAAGGAGATTTCTAAAATACCTCCTTCGTAATGTGACATTAGTTTTTTAAAACTCTTATATTCTCAGAAGTGTTTTCTTTTGGCTTGTATGTTTAGTGTTGAAGTGTTAATCAGGAAGGGCCTGATCAAATGCTGATTTGAAAGAAAAAAAGGGAACAAAAACCTCACTGGCTACTTTTATTTGAACTCTACACAGTGGACTATTGGCATATTCTATTAAGAAAATTGGATGCTGAGACCATAAACACTGCAACATTTAATGCAGTATATCTTCTAAGTTAGACCAAAGCCTTTCCACAGCAGGTTTGGAATCTTCATGGTTTGCATTTTCGATCGTCGTCCTGGGTTTTTTTTGTTCTTCCCACTTCTCACTTCTTTTTTTGTTTCACTTTGAGTACTTCACAGTGTTTGTGTTTTGAAAGCTGGCCTATTTTCCCTCACAAAGCAGCAGATTCAGTTTGTGGTATAAATGCTAAATCAGCATGTGTCAAACTTGTTAAACCTTTTTTATGCCAAGCCTTGAAGGACCTGATAAAATAAAGCCGTAAAGATATACATTTTAATAAAACATTATTCATGCACTGTTAGTCCACAGAATATTCTCATGTACTATATAGAAATGAAAAGCAACATTTCTCTGGCCTAAAGCTAACTTTTTATGATTCCCTTGATAATTTTTCCAGTCTTTAATGTGACTTTATTTATTTATTTTACAACCAGCGTTTAGAAAAGGGGTGGCATTTTTCTTGACACGTTTGCGTGAGTTGTGTTGCTTTATTTCCCTTGACCCTTTGCATCATCTGTAGAAAAATTAATATGGATATGGAAATCAGAGAGGGTAACTGCTGGAAGCGATATGTGCTGATCAAAACCCAGAGACAGCAGCTCTGTTGAGGGTGGAACTGTGGCTGTGTGGTTCAGACACTGGCCTGGGAGTCACCAGATCTGAGTTTTCTTCCTTAATGTGCCTGACCCCCCCCAAGTGATACCAGCTCTCTGTTTGCTCAACGGGAATGATAATATTTATGTTCTCCCATTCTTTTGTCTATTTAAGTGATAGGTGGCTTGAGAATCCTACTGTCTTTTGTAGTGCTGGTACAGTGCACAGTACGGTGCAGTTATTTCAGCTGATGTTTTTAGATATTACCATAAGGTAAAAATACACATTAGGGGCCTAAGTATGCTGCCCTGGTGTGTGCCTCTGCTCTCCTGCAAGTCTGAGAAAGCAAGCCTTGAGATAAAGAGGACTCCAGAGCTGTCTTATAGGCAAATCCAAGGCTTTGTGTGCTTGAATACTGGAGCATGAGGCTTTCTATCTTGTGATCTGCAAGTCCTTTGATGCATTGGAGTGTCTCAGGTATCCATTAGTGGCTGCATCCCATAGGCTTTGCAAAGATATTCACTGGTAGGCACGTTGTATTCAGTGATAGATGTACAGCTATCTCTGCTCATTCAGGAAATCTCTTTTATTGGTCTGGTTTTCATCTATTTGAACTCTTTTCACAGTTCCGACTCACATCTGTCTGTAAGCCGTCCATTCAGCTGCATCAGAGAACATGAAGAACACAACAATATTCTCAAGGACGTCAGCAGATTTCCAGGCTTCATCAAAGTACAGACCTAACAGGTCCTCCAGAGTAGGTCCCCTGAATGTCTCCTTTGAGACTGGGTTTCCTACAAAGGCCCTTCCAATAGAAGAGAAGCTACCATAGGTAAATCAAGCCCCACTAGATCCAAACAGTTTTCCTCCCCCACAATCACATGGAAACCAGTAAAACTTCCATAGATATTTGCTTCATTTTGTGCCCTTCTGACTCATGGTGCAGGTCACTACCATTTTCTGTAATAGGGATGTAGGTCCCAGATATGTCACAACCATGTGGACCTGTTCCATAGAATCTCAAGAATGAAAACTAATCAAAAGGTTGGCCACAGCTCAAGCTGAATTTGGCCATGTTGTTGCTGATTGACCAGCAATCGAGGTCAAAATCAGTATTGATAAGGAGTTGCTTGGGAGCAAGCACAGGATTTCTGTTTCAAGGCAAGTATCTGTACTGTTGTGCAGATATCAAGGACTGTACCTAGGTTAACTCTAGAACTACAGAAAACCACATGAACTGCAGGAGATAAATATCTTTAATATAGCATGACAAAATATCACTTTCTCTTTATTATGCAAAAAATGATGTGCATGGAGAAAGAGGCAGAAGTGATTCTGGGAATGTTGTTCAGCTCCTCCACTATAGGTATTGGCAGCACAAAGCCTCTTATTCTTTCTTTTTCTCCCCATGCTTGAGAGTGTATTTTTCTGTCTTGAAGGAGTCCCACTGTTCTTCCCTGCCTTCGACACCTGCTCTCTTCTTCTTTGTCTGCTAGGCTACGAAGTAAAACAATAAGCATCCAAGGCACAAGAATTCATGTGGTTTGGCTCCTGATACTCAGAAACTGATGAACTGAGGAAGAAGGCTTCTAATTAAGCCTTGAGTTCCTCCTTCAGCAGACGACCTGCCCAAATGTGAAGGTTAAATCCGTGTTCTTCTATACTTACAGGTATTTTGGGCTCAGGATTTCAATGGGATTCTTGCCAAAAGAGAGGGCATACAGGATTGCTGGCTGGTTGTGAAAAGTAAGTAGGGAACTGTCCTAGGGTTTGGGAGGTGGGTTTTGCTGCTCTGGCTTGCTGGGAGATTAATGCAAGCCACTTAGCATCTCCTTGTACCCCCTTGCTGTGCCTTAGGTTCAGCAGGAACAATGACATTTTGCTCCTTTGTACTGATTTGAAAGCTACTGATGAAAACTGGCACTTAAAGATTAGTTAGTAATGTAGAGAGGAAATTATTGGGAAGAAAAATAAACTAAATAGCTTTTTAGTCCAAATGTATCCTGCATATTTTAAAGGCAGAAAGAAAACATGTTTTTTTCACGAAAAAAAATGACATTTCCAAAAAATCTTTTCATTTTCACAACCCATTTTTTTTTATTTTTTTTATTTCTTTTTTTTTTTAT
>NDXB01005918.1:163407-189901 GCA_002631895.1 Agapornis roseicollis | reverse complement strand
AAAAAATTTTTTTTTTTTACAACCCTTTTTTTTTTTTTTTTTTTTTTTTTTTTTTTTTTTTTTTTTTTAATGGAAGGTGAATGGAAAATTTCCAGAAAGCTCAGAAAACAAATTAATTCCTTGTTTTGCTAAACATGCTTTTATACTATGGTTGCATTATTCAAAAGGAAAGAGAATCATAGCAGGAAAGACTGGTTGATTTCCCATATCCTTGTAAGTGAAGCTGTTATTACCTTTGCTGCTGCTCGGGAAAATCTCAACAGGTCATAATGTTCCACTGTGTGCCTTAGACCTGAAGGAGCAAGGGAATTCACATTCATTTAAAGATACTGCAGCACTGCCTCCATAAATACTTTGAATGGGACAAGATGTAGGCCTAGTTTGATGAGATAAAGATAGTGTTTTATACCAAGTTTTCAAGCTTCATTCTAAATAGTCATTGATTTTGTGGGTATATATCAGATTTTTATGTTCTTCTGGATATCATTGTCTACAATTTCATCCTTTACTTTAAAAAGAGCAGGAATTGACTGGCAACACCCAGAATGCATCCTACAACATCCATCTACTGTGTTTTAGGATCTTGCTGTAATGCAATAAAGCACTTTTATTTCATATGAAGAACGATTTATACTGAAGTTAATGTCTTAAGTATAACATATCCACGCTGGGTAATGTTATCATAGTATATATATCTCCTCTAACAGTTAACCTACTATCCAGCTTGCTTTCACAATGAATGTTTGCATAATGTAAAACAGCCACTCTGATACTAATAGAAATAAATGGCTGAAAGAACACAAAAAATGGAGAGCTTTTGCTTACTATTTAAATTCTTTCAGATAGCAGTGCTGTGTGAAATTCTAATACACTCTCTCTGCAACAGTCTTATATTAAAATGGTCCAAAGATTAGAAAATCACTTAAAAATGTAATTAATACTGCAGCACAATTCTCTGTGGCCTGTAAGGTATGATGCATTTAGTATAGCAAATAAAACATAGCACGGGACAGTCATCCATGTGTATTATTTATCTAATCCACTAAAATATGTACATAGATTTGCTATATTTGCCTTACAAACTTTGTGTTTTCTGGCCTAGATAGTAAAGAATGATGTTTAATTTGATTTTACAGTTTCTTTGCTGTTGTTGGTGTTTTTTAAGTTGATTTCTTCAGAAAATACTTAGCTTTAAACCAACAGTAATAAAAGTGGCAATTAAATATGTAAGACTATATTCTAAAAACCCCCACAAAATTACTTTTGCACATGCTTTATAGAATCACAAGATGACAGGGACCAGAGGAGGCTGTCTAGTCCAACCTCCTGCTGCATCAAAGTCAGGTTTACTTTTCCGTGGACAGTGTCTTGGTTTTGGTGCTTATATCTTCATGCTGATACTTGGTTAAAGGTTCAAAACCAGCAAGATGGTCTTGTTCTCAGCAGTCAGGAGCATCCTGAGCAAACCTGTTCATTAGTGCTTTGAATGATGATGTGGTTCCTTAGGGATCTCTGTTTCTGAAGTCATTACTGTATCTCTGGCTGCTTCAGGAAAGCTTTGCCATGAGAGAGTGTTGTTTTGCTCACCTCAGAGGAGCTCAGTTTTAAAGGATTTCAAAACTGTGAGCACTTCTGAAAGTTTGACAGTTGCCTGAAGTTACTTTACATAAAAGCTGAGATGCTACCGCAATTAAGGCTCTAAAACTGTAAGGGCAATAAATCTTTTGCAAGTGAGCTATATCCATCTGAAACACGCTATATAAACTTTGGATCTTCACTTTTCAGTCCTATGCATTGATCTTCACATGTTCTTGACGTTTTCCATATCCTTATACCTTATAATCCAGTTTCTTAGTCCAATGAGGAAGAGAATCAAAAGAGTGATAACATGGTTACTACATATCTCCTAACTCTTGGCCAAGAATATTGTTATGAGTCCAAAGAAGACACTATACCACTAAATTTAAAAATCACACTGCAGATTTTAGTAATGTTGATAAAGATGAAAGCTTCCGTAAACTTTGTGGAAACTGAGTCTTCAAGCCTTGAAGGTATTTATTCAGGGCAAATAATCTTTGTAAGGGGTCTGGGCAGAGTGATGAACAATATGAAGTAGATAATTGCAGGATTAAGTCTGAGAATACACTCAGAAGCCTAATTCCTTTACATCAGATACTATAGAGACTTAATAATATTTAAGACAACCGACTAGCAGCAAAAGGGAGGAGGATTAATAATGGCAAATAAATGAATTAGAAAATAGATGTCGATTGGGAAATCACACAAACAACTGCATATTTAGAACTACTTTCTGGGACTTCCTCAGCATTATGAGCCTGGTGACAAAGGGATGGGGTGTTAAGAAGCTGAGCCTGCTGTGAGCAGGAGCTTGGATGGATGAGGTCCCTTCTAGCCTGAATTAACATGAGCCAATGATTTTAGGATCCCAACCACTTTTTGACACAAGGTTGCAACACACGTAAATGAACTGAAAGTCCACTTTGAAGAGTTGCACCTGAAGGAGGAACAGGAGAGAGGGAGTAAGGTAGACCAAGAGAGACCTTTTTTTCTCTTTATAACCATTTATGTGCTTTCAAGCCTTAATTATAATATGTCCAATGCAGCACTAAATCTGTGTGAGCTGCTGTGCAATGGGCAAACCATACTTTCCATTAAGGTGTTGGGGTCAATGATATGAATAATTAACTAACACTATGGCTCAATACATTAATTCTCTCTGTAGCAGTAGTAAAATGCATGCTGACTCTCGGTAGCCTTAGTGTAGATGTTGCAACCTTGTAATGGATGTGGATGCAATAACCTGCTTGAGCTTATCTACTTGAGATAAGGTGTTTTCCTAAGTGATGATGATGAATGCTGCTCTTCAAGGGAGCCAGAGAATGTCATTAAACTAGCTAATATTTTGCTGCCCTCCCATGTAGAGCAAGCATTGCTAAAGGGCAGCAGTGCTGTCAAATCCTTATAGGCTGGAGGACGGAATAAAGCATAGAGAAAACAGGATGAAAAAAGTAGATAAAGGGCCTAAGGTGAATTCAGGCCTAACACACAGTACATTGAGTTGTTTTGTTTGCTCGCTTTTTTCCCTTCCTCAGTAAAAGTAGTTCAATAGTTATGTTTTTTCAGCAGTAGAACCCCCCTCAACTCTCCCCACATTCCTCAGTCATAAACAGAGTTCATTGTCTATCAATAAAAGCATTTGGGATCTCTCTAGACCTGGAGACACCAGGCAGAGTTATTAGTTCTTCTCCAGCTTATTCCGAGGTGCCAGAGTTCAAAATGAAAATGTACAGATTGCTGATAGCCATGCCAGAGCAAGAGAACTGTACAGATCTATCCCTTCATCAGTCTTTGCATCTATATAAGCAAAACCAAACACATCCAAGGATACCAAATTGACAATAAGTGCCTGTGTGCACAGCATTTTTGTCTATGACATGTCTTAAGAAACTAGAGGGCAAATTCTCTGCTGATGTAATTGGCACAGTGCTGTTAAGCTCCACGGACCTGTACCAGTTTAGAGACACATGAGATTTGACCCCACTACTTTATTTAGTGACACTTTGAGTAATTTCCAATTGTCAAGTCTGCATTGACGCATTCCAACAAGTAACACTTTCAAACTCTGCTAATAACTTTTCCTCCTCTAAATGTTTTGATCAAACTTAAACCATGAATGTAGATGCTTTTTTAGTCACCTGTGTAGCAGTTTATATCCCAAAGAACACCAACACAATTTAGAGACTGAAGCACAATTATCCACTTTGCAAAGACAGCTGCAGAGGGGGGAAATACAACAATCATTTTATATTGACATGAGACAAATGTATTTAGATAGGAGATGTAAACAGTCATGTTTCTCTCCTTGACACGCTTGGCAGGTAGGAAGATCTCGTTTCTTTATCTTCAAGACAAAAACCAAGAAAACCTGGCTATGCTGTTTTTTATTTTTTGAATGTAAGAGAGCAGCTTTGCTCTTTGATGAGTCAGAAGACAAAGCTCCTTACAGGAATCGCTCGCATTTTGGTGCACATAGGTTTTCTTCGGCTTGTCATGATAGTAAAGACCCCAGACAACACCTTAGTAAATTCAAAAGATACAGTAGGTTCATATTGCACGATATGCATTTCCCTGAGAAATAGGCAGGTAAAACCTATCTATATAAGCATGCTTCAAGAAACAGCTGCTAGTTGCAAAGAAGCAAATGAGAATAGATTACATGTCTGCAAGGGAAGAATGGCCCAGTGTAGACTCTGATGGCTAATAACAGTGCACAGTTGCTAACTAAGGAGAAAGAAACCCTTTACCAGAATACAAGCCTCTACTGTGCAGAAAGCTGAGGAAGTCTTATGGAGTTCATCTCATACTGTGTATTTATGAGTGTTGCTCCATTGCTTTCTTGATGACCACATTGCTGTCTCCACGCCAGACTCCTCTAAATGACAGGTAACCCAGAAAATTTCCAGTTAGGGATATTCTACTGTTTCATTTCCCTCATCATTCTGAATGGCGCAAATGATTTTGTGTGCTCATGTGATCTTCAGTTATAAGATGGAATGCACTGTAATATGTTACTATTTTTGTTAGCTTTTTAGTATTCCCCACTAATCTCTAACCAATCTAGTAGTTCAGTTCCTATTTAATAAGGAAATAATACAAATTTGGACTTCTGTAGCCAAAATTCATGTAATAATCCAGGTTAAAAAAAATCCTTTTTTATCTGACAGCATTTTGAGTTTCATTGTGGACTCTCATGCTCAGCTTCACCATTGGGGAGGGCTCAACAGTCCTCATGTGTCTTATGCACAAAATCACCTACATCTTCCGGTTTGCTCCTAGCCTAGCCAGCAATGTGAATAAGTAATTCAAGCTATCTTTGCTATCAGTCTTCCCATTTAGTACTGTCAAAAATTCCTCCGAGTAAACTTCAACTTAGACAAAATGTTCTGTCATCTGCCAATGTCCTGCTTATCCACTGTGCACATCATTAGCAATTACATTCAGCTCCACAACTCTAAATGGTGAACCTTTGTGCACCCTCATGTTAATGTGTGGGAGAAATACAGAAAGAATAGGTAGAAGGAACATCAAGGGATCATTCTTTCACCCCAGGCAGGATCAGCTCTCTCTGAGCTATTCCTAACATATGTTTATCTAAACTGCTCTTAAGGTTTCCACTATGGAGATTCACAGTCTACTCAGGCAATATATTTCTGTGCATAATTGTTCCTGCCAATAAAAAGTTTTCCAGTGTCTAACATAAATATCCCTTTCTACAGTTTAGAGCACAGTATTCCTTGTCACATGCAAGATGGGTATGTGAAACAATTCAATCTTTCCCCCTTTCAGCAACCTTTTTTGTATTTGAAGACTACTGACCCTGCCTCTACTTTCTCTTTTCTCTTGAGGAAGCAATCTCAGCTCTTTGATTTCTAGTAGGTTGATTTTCTACACCCCTAATCACTGTGCTCTGCCTTTGCTGACCCAAATATTTCTTCAAATGCAGACTGCAGAGGGAAAAGCATGCTTCAGCTACGGCCTTATTCGTACCAAATAGAGCAGAAAGATTATGTCATGCAATTTAGATTATTCCTGCTTGTACATCTCATAATAATATTTGGCTTTTCTGCAAAAGCGTCACTTTGCTGATAATATTAATTTCAGAGATCCACTCTTATCTCATTCTCCATCATTGTTCTTTTTCAGCAGAGCTGCTGATTAGCCAGTTGTTCCCTGAAGTCATCTTAGATGTATCAGACTGCTTCTACAAACTCTCAAGCTCATTCTGAATTCTCACCCTCCCAAGTGGTTGGACCTCTTTTCAGTTACTTGGCATCTTCTGTCCTAATAAATATACTTTATTTTCCTCTGTATTCCTTGAGTGCAAGTTTGCAGCTGTTTCTCTGCCCATCTCATAGTAGTTTAATCTCACCAATGTTTCCCTCCCTCCCTATGACAGTGTCAGCTGAAACATTGTCAGAAACCTCACTGAAGTAAAGAAATAAAGCATTTACTGCTTCCTCCCTATCTACAAAGCCTGTTATCCTGTCAGAGGAGGAAATGAAGTTAGTTTGACAAGGTTTGTTTCTGAATGTATTGGGTCTGAGATGGAGTTAATTTTCCCCATAGCAGCTGTCACACTGCTGTTCTTTGCATTGGTAGCTGGAAAGGTGTTGATAACACACCAGTGGTTCGGTTATTATTAAGCACTGCTGGCATAGCACCAAAGCTTCTCTCCAACATTCCCCCATCACCAGCAGACTAGGAATGGAAAGATCTTTGGAGAGCACACAGCCAAGACAGCTGACCCCAAATGACTCAAGGCATATTCCATACCGTATGATGTCTGCTCAGGAATAAAAGTTTAGAGGATGGAGGAGGGGGAGCATTTGTTATCATGTCTGTCTTCCAGAGGAACCATTATGCCTATTGAAGCCCTACTTCAATATTGCCTGCTGATGGGAAGTAGAGAATAAATCTTCTGTTTTCCTTTGCTTCCATGCATGGCCTTTGCTTTTGCTTTATTAAACTGACTTTATCTTGACCCACGACTCCTTTCCCGTCTTTTTTTCCTTCCCACACTGTCCTGCTGAGGAGGGGATTGATAGAAAAATTTGGTGGGCATGTGTCATTCAGCCAAGGTCAACCCACCCAACTGACAAATCCATGCTGGCTGTCACTCATCTTTTTGCTATCTTCTAGGGGCTTACAAATTGTTTGCTTGGTTATTTGCTCCAGGATTTTTCTAGGAATTAAAGTTAAGCTGACAAATCTATCCTCCTTTCCCCCTTTTTTAAAGATAGGCTCAATAATTGTGTTTTTCCAGTTCTGCCCTCCTCTCCCATAAGCTCCCCAAGATAACCACTGACAGCTCTGAGATTGTCCTAACAGCTCTGATAGTGCTCTCTTTGGGGTGGATTTCCTGGGTCTCAGTGACCATGAAAATATATAACTAATATAACCACTTCTATTACTTAGTCTCAGGTTTTCTCATTTGCTCATGCCTTTAATTGTTTCAGCCATTTCATCACATCAGCCTCTTCAGTGAAGGCAGAAGCAAAAAAGGCAAGCAGACACTGTGGCTTATTTGGGTATTTCTGTCTGTAGATTTCATACTTCATTTGGTAGCAGAACAAGTCTTTCCTTCCTCTTCTTGGATTGCCTGCCTGTCTAACAGTATACTCTCATACTGGATTCTGTCTTTGACCTGGATATTTCTGATACAGTCCATGATTATTTGTGTTGCTTTCTTAATAGACTCCCATGAGATCGCTGACAAAAGCTTCTGAAAATGCCAAATGAGTTGTGTTTATAGTAAATTGGTGTGGTGATGTTAAAATCATTCATCTGCAACATTTAAAGACTTAAGACATTTCATGCACTGCTATATTTCCATCTAATATCAAAAGGCATTTTTGATCACACAGTTCTTCAAACATTTATTTATATTTACTTTTAATAAGCACCATAAAACCTGTTCCAACAAGCAGAAATTTAATTGCATCATTGCATTTCATCAGATGAAGATCCTGCTCATAATAAAGCCTTCCCTATAAATAAACATAGAAAATACAAATTAAACTCCAGTGTTAAAATACATCCAACTGAATGTCTCAATTCTTTCTTTACATGTTTTGAATTGGATTTTTCTCTGCAATAACGTGTACACTGAAATGCTGCTATGCATATTTGCGTACTCCTATAAATTCCACTAGTACATTGTCTAACTTGGGATTTGCCCCCATTTCAGCCATCAGCATGACTACAAAGACGTAAACCATTTGCATTGTAGCGAAGCTGATGAGACAGCTGAAAACAGGAGGAAAACATACATCTCTCTTCAGTCTGTGTTTTCCACGAACATGCTGGTCCAAACTTCCAAATTTTAAGTTATTGACATTTGTATCCCCAAGGCACCAAACCATTTTTAGCATTCTGAGGCACTAAGTGCTTATAAATTGCAACAGTTGATATTAAAATGTTTTCTGCTCTCCAAATTGCCTGGATTGTGTAGGAAAGCCCAAACAACACAAATCTGCAGGTTACAATAGTTGATAACAATGTGGGGTGAATACAGGAGCAGGGACGCTAAACCAATCAGTGCTATTGGACATTGGTGAGTAAAAACTACTATATTAGTGCCTAAACTGTGCAGTGATCTGTGCCTCCTAATTCTGAGAGATAGTTATGTTAAATTGATTTGAAAGTAAGTGGACAGAATCATTATGTCTACATTTATAGCTGAGCTGATGGAAATCAGATGGATTTTAGTTTTGCAATGCACCTCATAAATTGACGCTGAAGATCCCCATAGAGACTTCACTGCCTGCTTTCTGTCCACCCAATAAACTGTGATTATTGGATCCTGATGACATCTGCTCTGAGGCTATATTAAAATGAATTGAAATAAACCTACAGAGAAAGCATGTTGAGGCAACTTGAATATGGAGGAAGCTGTAGAGCCATAGAAACATATGTGGTCCAAGGAAGGACTGTCATAGAGATATGGATGTATGATGAAAAACAAGGTTTCTCAAAATGCAAACTCAAATTCATGTCAGCATTGCCTAGGAATGCTCCTGAAAAATATATCCCAGAACAGAATAAAACACTGAGAGGGTTCATAACAAAAGGAAATGGAATACAGTAAGTCATAAAGGTGTGCCCTTGTGGTTAATGTTCTGAAAGTGCCTTATTTCTGAGATAGTAAAATATCTTTGCCTCATCCAGGAGCAGAGAAAGTGCTTGGTAGAAGCCCTGGGAATACCCTGCTATAATTGCTAGGCAATGGACTAATGTATTTATTAGGTGATTCTACCCAAATTCCTTGCCTACCAACAAGCCCATGTGATAAAAATAAAAAGGACAATAGATGTAAATATTAAGTGATACTTCATTGCAGTATCTAAGTATTCCTTAACAGTCAGTACTTTTATTGCCTGTATCAACTTCCAGTTCCAGCCTATATAATGTACATCATTCAGCTCTCAGTACTGAAGAAACTGTGATTTGATAAATTTAAGGCATGAAGATCCAGATCTACAGAAATTCTAAGGAGCCTTAAACCCCTGAAATAACAAATATACTACTATATCATGCTAAGATCAGTCTGACTTAGGAACTCAGTGCACTTGGGAAACGGAGTGTCTTTTATGGGATTTTTTTTCTCCCTAGAAATCTGTTTTCCGAATCATACTTTTAAACTTTTCCTCAATATATATGGCAAGAAAGGAAGAATACCTTGAACTTCAGAACTTTGAATTTAAGCTTTGATTACATTAAAGACCTTTATTTTTAATTACTTTCAATATAAACAGCAATTAAAAATAAAGGTCTTTAATGCAAACAGTTTTTCTGTTTCCTGTAGGCAGTCAACAATCAAGGACTGATTGTCAAAGCAGGAGAGAAATCAGTTTATAGCTCTGATAGTGATTTGCTGTAATGGAAGTGGCTATTAAAGCTATCTACATTTCCTGCCCCTATATTCATTCCCTTCTTCTGGGACCCATACTGCACATGCTTGATTCAGCAGACATGGCTTTGTCCAAATTCCTGCATCTCCTTGGGCTTGAAACTGGAAATTTTTGGGTCCGTGCAAAGAGCATCTTCTTTCTCCGGCTCTCCAGGGACTGTCAATATTTCTTCAGAACTGTTCATATCAAAATGAATGGGATTCTGCAATTCTGGTTCTTGTGATGTCTACAGTGCTAGTGCCACATCATATATGTCAAATTGTCAGCCTTGCAAGCCAGTTAATTTACAGCTTTGTAGCTGTTGAATCACAATAGGGCTTTCCAGCTGTTTACATTGAAGAGCCACTAAAGTAGGGTGTATGTGAGAAACTGCACAGGAATGAATCAACTGTTTTCCAGATTAGCTGAAATTCTGAGCTGCTCTGTTCTTCAATCCAATAAAAGATAGTATTTTCAATAGAAGACACAGAGAAACCCTTATTAGTTTAACCACATGCATCAGGCAGCTTCTACCCCATTAGCAGTTTGGTGTAACAGACATAAAGTCGCTGGAACAGAACATGTTTACAGGGTAAATATCTCCCACTTTGAAAATAAATATCTTGGCTTTGGCTCAGCATTTGTTTAGCAGTGGGAAACTGCTGTCCTGTGACAATGTTCCATTCCATTGACATTATCTCCTAATGATGCTATAAGTGGGGACAAGTTAACCTCAGAAGGTTCAGAGGTTCAATTTTCATTGGGATAAGCATTTAGAAACTTTGAAAGCTTATGAGCTATTACCCTAACTTTGGTTGTTATCCTTATTTTCTAATAAGTGCCTGTCTCTCTTGACCCTAACCTCCTAAATAATGTTCCCCAGGTAATCTCTCTGTCCCTGGGTCCCACCAGAATATGTGGCTGGTGTAGCCCTATATGATCCTGAGCAGGTTCTTGCTGCTGAGGGCACTACATCTCCCTGAGTTTTTCAGTGCAATAGATAAGATCACAAAAGGACTTTAAATAACCTTCAGTCCAACCATTTCCTGCAGCACACATGGCTGGTAACATACACAGATGGCCCAGGGTTGATGCCTTGGTTTCAGGCATTTAGCATAAAAGAGTCATTTAGGTTCCCTTTGTAAACACCAGGAAGACTCAGCTGATGCTGGAAAGAACTTGAATTTATCTGACCTTGATGGAACTTGGCTGGAAAGGTTTTGTCTTGGTTCTCATATTTGCATTTCAGTTAGATTCATCTACTCCTTGCCTACCAAAGCAGAACCACTTTCTTTTTGGTTACAGTCCAGGAGGATGACAGCCTTGAAACTATCTGTCTGTCTGATACCTATAGATAGCAGATTTATCCTCCTTTCTAAAGCTTAATGCCTTAACCTTTGTTCTTTCCCCTGTCACAATACCTTTGCTGGCTGTATATCCTTGATATCCTTTTGCTTATGAGCAAATTTTCAAAGTTTCTTCCTAGGTGCTTTTTTTGCCTGTCTTATTTCAAACCTTACTCTTTTAAACTGCCTCTATATCCCTTTTGACTGATCCCCGCTCATATTTTACTCACTATTATTTTTGATACAAATTAGAAGTAATAAATTGAATACAAGAGTCGTGATTTAGAGTGTCCCAATTCTTAGGGTCCCAAATTGTGTAATGTAACAGCAGATGAGGACTCGTCCTGAGCAGCAGCTATACCAAAGTGTCAGAAATTGGCTACACACACACGTCTCTTAAGAAAATTGGTGTATATAACATCTTACTGCTCATTAACTTCTTCTACAAGTTTCTTTCTTCCACAGACATTTCACTCACAGAGATGCCTGCATAAATCAAGATAAACAGCAAGTGTATGGGGCACACTGACATAATAGATCTACTTAGATCCAATTAAACAAGCAGTGGGCAGTGCAACCTCTCTTCACCATTGCTGCAGCATTGCATACAAATTACAGGAGGCAGGTTTGCCACTGACCTTACAGTAGAGTATCTAGTGCTGGGCACTTAACACCAGTTCAGAGGATGTGGTGTTGAGGATCTGGTGTTAAGTATCCTTGGGCTTTACACTTTGATAGGAGGAAAAATGATGGAAGAAGTAAGAAAGGGCATTAAAGCTTAATGCCATGCAGAGATCCCTAAATAAAAGTGTGCCCCTTGAAAGTCAGTGATGTGTTCAAAGATAACAAATGCCTTCTTCTAATCTTTCTGATGCATGTTTATAAATTTATGGTATTATTGCTAAGTCCTGTGATTTAATGTGAGTCATATGAAAACAAAACAAAACCTCATCTTTTATTAGAACTATGAATTTTTAGGTCCATAAGACCTTAAAGAAAAGCATGAAAATATGACTCTTGGGCCTTATAGACTTAAAAAACACCTATGAAAACGTAAATCTTATGCTTTGTTTTAAAGTCTTATGATCAACAAGATCAAGCCGAATGCATGATATTATGTCTGTATATAATATATAATAGAATATATGACCAAAAGAATGAGACATTATTAGTCTGGTGCATGAACTGAGCATTGCCAAACACTGTGACCATGTCACTGACTGATAACATCCTGTTAGCTTTTACTTAAATCGTTATTTTTTTATCACCGCACCTCTACCTCTTGTATTTAGTGTGAAATGTGGTCTCTTTTGGCAATAAAGATTCATATACCTGTGGTTATTTTGTCATTTATATGCAGTTCTGTCATTGCTTGTTTTAATCTCTGTTTTAGGGGGTGTTCTGTTTACTACACTGCAGTGATTTTTGAATTAAGCTCAGCAAAAACTGTTACTACATCGACTACATCTTTGAATATTTGAATAACATTTATTTGCTTAAACCCTGACTTAGTCAGACAGCATTGAGGATTTCTTTTTAAGTACAATATTTGCAATTGACAGCTGACTTTTCATAGATTCAAAGTGCTTGTAACCCAGTGGGAAAATGCTTGGTTTTGTGTATATTGATTTTTTTTAAACCGAGAAAGCACTATTTTGAAACATAAAGAAAAGAATTAATACTTCATAAACCAGTATTCAATCTGCAAACCCAGTTGGAAGTAATGGAACCATAAGTTTGAAACGATGCCTGTAAGAAATGGACTCAGAATTGTTTGACGTGGTACTGCTGTACTTCATATTCAGTGATATACATGTAATGAAATTCTTAGTTGTAATGCCCTGCAGAAATTATTGAGATAGTAATGAAAACAATAAGGACAGTAACGATATTGAAAATGTTTTCAATATGGAAAGAATACCAAATAGTTTCTGCAGGTTTGTGCTTATCCCTTCTCCCTTTGGTTTCATTTCACTCTATGGCAAGTCATGAGAACTTTTATGATTTGAGTGTGATGATTGTGAACAGTATTGAAATATGATCATTGCACAGGATGAATTATAGTGTAAACGTAAGGTGATAAAGTGCTTGCAATGGCACGGGGCTCTTTAGTAGAACCCTTTGCTATTCCTTGTGTCGATATTGCCTTTGCAGTAGTTAGCATAGCAACATTTGCTTTGATTTTTTTATACACATGCTGTTTTGTGTAAGTACATATTAACTTTTCATAATACTTGGAAATTCTGATCATAATCAAGAACATGCAACGGAAATTGTGCAAATGGTCCAAAAGTAACAAAATAAACAAGGCTTCTTGCTTTTTTTCCTAAGAGTGTACGTAGGCATCACATGCCCAAATTTCAGAGAAAATAGAGGAAGTTCCAAGCAAAATTTGCAACAAATAACAAGATGGATCACATTTAGATGCTATGAGAAGCTGAAGAAAACACTGTTCTCTCTGCCTCAAAACCCAACAGCTTGATTTTCCTATGAACTGATTGCATAGATGTTGGTTTATTACTTTGGAAGCAAAACCTCTTGGAATATTTTATCTTGGTCTCATAATTCTTTACTTAAGTGTTTCTTCTGAACCATTCTTTTTAGGCTGACTAAAGTCTGAAATGTCAGAGGCTCTTTTTGGTTTGTGGGGGCTTTTATAGGGTACTAGGAAGGTATGAAAAATATACTGAAATCAAACACTAGCAAATCTTGGGAGGTATTTCCCACAGCCAAACCATGTTCTTAATCCCTCTATATTTTATATTTTATATTTTATATTTTATAAAAATAAGGGTAAGTATTTAGTTTTTCCTTTCAACTACTGCAGAAAACATGTCTGAAATTCCTACAGAGAAATAAAGTCTGTCATTTCTGTAGGTTTCAGTGCCAACTCGTGGTTTTTAACAAAGGGATATGGCACTTTCTATAGTCACTGACTCTAAATAGGAATATAAAGGGATTTAGTAACTCCAGGACCCATAGCAACTCATGCTGAACAGCATCCTGCTACATCAGTCAGTGTATAGGACACCTTAACCAATTCTAACCTAACTAATGATGGATGGAGAGACAGGCAGGTGACAATGCCGTGCTCTTTCACTTTATCACAGGGGCTACAAAACAACTGTCATGCATAGACAAACCTTCTGACTAATACTACCATTACTTATTTGCATTTCAGTTCCACACAAGTCAAATTGGTTTTACTGCATGAAAGTTATTCTGATTGTATGTTCTCCTCAAGTGTATGTTCTTAAAACAGCAGCTATTTCATATCTGAAATAATTAAAGAGACAAAGACTTAAAGTGGAAATATCCACTGAATGAATGAGAGCTGAACATAACATGAAAAAATTGCTTACATTTAAATTTATCATAACTGTTAATTTCAATTATTATATTTACCCTGCTTTCATAGGGTTGTTTACATTTTATTCGAATGTTTCATGTCATGTTCTGAGGCACTGAGCATCACTAAAATCAATGAGACTGAAGGACATTAGAGGAAGCATTAACTTCCTGTATGATGAGCTTTTAGGGCTGAGGAATACTGAAAGACAAAAATGCTGTTAGCTTCATGGTACTGTTTGCACTGTACAGGCAGTGCACATAGCCTTATGTTCTCCCTGAAATGCTGTTTCTTTCTCTAACAGTGGGATTTTTCATCTTTATCTGAACTCTATTTGGTGAGAGGCAAGCCTCATCCTGGATCACTGTAGTCATAATCAACTATGATTTCTTGAGCAGAACATTTTGCATTTGATGGTGAGTCATTACTGCATTATGTTAGCATCCAAGAGTGCTGTCCAAGATGAGTAATCCTTCATGCCAGGCACATATATTAAAATTGAGCCCTTTCACTGAAGTTTACAACTGACATGGGAAAGACAGATAGAGCTAGGAGAAAAATACATAAAATTCTATATTGGATGAATTCCACTTTTTCCTGATGGCAGATCTTTGGATGGAGATTGTTTTATTCAGTCCAACAAAGCCATCCCTCGTTCCTTATCTTAATGTGGTTTGAGACAATCTTGAGTCTTGTTTTTAAATAACTAAATTGTGTGTGTTGCACTAAAAGTGTGTTGCACTTGCAGGGACAATTAGACTCTTACAGCATATACATTTCTCTCTGCAAATGCCTTGTGCATTGTTAAGGCAGTCTAGGCTTCTTGAAACTAAAGGTCCTATTTTTCATGTTCTCTTTCTTACATTTTAATGTCAATCTATCCAAAGTCTACAGTATTAAGATACCATAGAAGAGATGTATGGTTTACATTTTTTTTTTCCAGCACCAACAGGCCCATTTTATTGTAGGGCTGCCTTCATTAAATATCTTCATAAACTTACAGAGAGCAGAGTTTCTAAATCTCTCAGCCTGTTTATAAAATCGCAGTGCCAGATGCATTACTTTAAAAAAACCCCAGCAACAGCAGCTTTTAAACTCCTTTTTTTCCCCTTTCCAATTCTACTTGCAGAAACTAAAAGCTTCTACTGTTTGATACAGTTCATGGAAAGGTCTTTAAAGGCAGTCTCTAAAGAAGACTTCCAGTTTAACCTGGACAAAAGTACTGGGATTTAGAGAGTGTGATTGATAGGATTAGTGCTTCTCTCTAACTATCCATGTTAAGACAATTAAAACAGGAAATAGTAAAAATAGAGTAAGGTAGAAGAACCAGGGAATAACCTCTTAGGCTTAGCTATAACATTCATAATGGTTTTTCTGAAGTATGTTTTTCTATCCACATCTTTTCTGAACAAAAGGCTAGACACATAACTAACAGTAAGTCATTTGTATCTTAAGCTATAACACATCACAGTGAAAGTGCAAATGGCATGCTTAGGGTACAAGAAGTGTCTCCAGGTAATAGGCAGGCAAAATGAAATAAGAGAGTCTTGCTGACTGGAAGGTGAGATCTGTTAGAGTCTCAAGAGCTTCCTCAGGGAGCTGGTGGGAGCTCTGTAGCTTTGGTCATTTAAATCAGACCGAACATTTTAACAGAGAATATACTTCAGGGAGCCATCAGTGATATTTAAGACATCATTTGCAATACATCTAATACACCAGGATTTTGTAAAGCCAATTTAAAGCAGTGTGTGATGGAAACTAAGGAAAAAACACCTGGAAACAAGCTCATACAGGTCCCAGTTCAGCAAATCACTGGAGAATCATCATGCTCCTATCCTCCCAATAAATTTGCAAGGCTGTTCTATGGCTATAACACTACTTTAGCCCTTAGAGACCTGCCTGCACATTGTGGTGCTGTCCCAGACTTCATTTGTGAAGGGATGAGGGGCCCTGACACAGCAGCAATGACACTTGCATGTACTGCAGTGGAAATATGAACAATAATTCATATATTCAACTGGGGAGGCTGGTCATGAGGTAAAAGGAGGGTTGTAAACCTCATCATTTATTTTGAATTTTCCTCCTCATTGTAGTAAACGTGTCTGCTGAAGTGTATTATTTGCCTTAGACTTCTGCAGAGATGCTGATATTTCTTTGGGGTTAAAGTGGCCTCAAAATGTGAAGCTAACCAAAAGCGGGCTGACCCCTGCAGTGCCTGGACAAATCACATGTACGGTCCATATGGGATTTCCTGTACTAAAAGCTGAACTTCTGCTGTGAAGCTTTCTTTTTCTCATACCAATAGTTGTCTCAAAAGAGTAGAAGAGAAATTCAAAAGCCTGAGAAGCGTAACACTGAGGTAAATTTGTGTATTGCTTAATTTATCTTAAAAATAACTCAATTAAACATACTTCATGTACTGAACTTCACAAGTTAGGAATAGTTCTACTGAAGCCAACCATATGACCTGCAGCATCTTGTACCATTGATAACTTCTGTAGGAAAGGGACTAGTACAGGGAGGTTGTGAGTGCTCCATCCCTGGCAGTGTTCAAGGCCAGATTGGATGAAGCTTTGGGTGACATGGTTTAGTGTGAGGTGTCCCTGCTTATGGCAGGGGGTTGGAACTGGATGATCTTCAGGTCCCTTCCAACCCTAACTATTCTATTATTCTATGATTCTATGATCTCTGTTTCCTTGGAGATCACATGCTCTGGAACGGCTCAAGCAGTATCACAATCTTCTGCCCGTGATACCTGAATCATTTCCATAGAAAATAATACATTAAGATGTCACAAGAAGGATGAAGTCTTGAGATAACCAGTATAAACCAGGGAATTAATAACTCCTACCATTCTGGCTTCATGGGACTAAGGCTGAAGGAGAGAAAAATAAACCAAGAAGCTATTACCAGATTTTGCATTTTTTAGGCTTGAAAACCTTTTAATTTCAGATTTCAAAATACTGTAGCATTTGAAAATATAATCAGCAGAATATGCAGAAGATTCTCGCTTCAAAAGCAGGGGGAAAGAGCACGTAAAATAACTTTCCTTGGAGAAACATTTCATGATTACTCTGAAAGCAAATTAATTTTATTAATGTCAGATGAGAGGAAGCGTACAATTTCTCGGTTTTCTTTGGGCACAGTCACATTATTAAACACTGTAGAGAAATCTCCAGTGAAACCCTGTCTGAAGGAAGCTTATTTTGGCTTTCCAGTTTCACATCCCTGACCGAAGTTAGGTGACTCAGAGTCTAATCAATCTGCTTGAGTTTTCTCACGCTTCCCATGGCAGTTGGATATGGGAATAATAGCAGAGTTTAAGTCCTTCCAATTCATGAGAATTCAGACTTAGATATGGCTACAAACATAACAGCTGGACAAGGACTGTCTGCAAAACTCAAACGCCCTCCCTCAAAAAGCAACAGATGTAATTGGAGCCCAGTGTGAAAAGGGTGACTTATTCACCGCCGCCTTTTGTCTGCAGGGTTTAGATTCAAAGGCATGACCAAGGAGGGTGTCCCACTGAGGCCAGCTGTCTGGATTCATGCCAGCAGTTTGCATTCGCTTATAAACATATGGGAGAAAGGGCTGATATAACCTGTCATACAAAATGCATAGTACAAAGAGAGCTAGATGGAAAGTAATTTCTTTTGTGTTGGTGGAAAAAAGTCACAGGAATTATTATTACCTAAGTATTAATGAATTTGGGTTTTATTTTCTATACTTTCCAGATTATGACTGCAAAACTAAAAATCTATCATCTTATTTTCTTTGCCCAGGCCCAAATCTGCAAATTTTACCCAATAGGGATATTCCATTTCATTGAAAAGAGCTTGCCAACAAAAGAGAGTTTCAGAAACCTTGGACTGCTCCAATGAAACTTCACCAGGAGTTATGTTAAAAAGCGTGTCTCATAGCTGGAGAAAACTACATTAATGAACACTTGGATGCTGCAGTCTTTCTCAAACACCCTTGCACACCATCAGTGAAATGAGAGGAAGTTTATATTCTGTCATTTGTGCCTATGTATGTGTGCAAAACTCGTTCTCTGACGGTGAAAAAATGCCATGGAAAAGCAGCTAGAAATTGGTGCTAGTTGCTGAGCTTCTTTGGCCAGATGTTAAAAGCATTCTAGCTCCAACTAAAGGTCAAGTTGGTCTCCAGTGCCCTGTGACCAGTGCCCAGAGATGAAGAAGGGAGATGATACAATGCCAGACCACCCCCCAGACTTCAGTGTTTTATGTTTCAGTGAGCCAGATATAATGACTTGATATTTCCTATAGCTTGGAAAATATATTTTGTCTCTGGATGGCTTTCAAGACATGAGAGTAGACAGCATAGAACCATGGAATCACAGAATGGTTGGAGTTGGAAAGGACCTCTGGACGTTGCCTGGAACAACCCTCCTGCTCAAGCAGGACTGCCTTGAGCTGGTTATTTCCAACCTCTATACGCCTCCATTGTGTGTTTATGTTTGGCCAGAAGTTCCTTGCCCACCCACTCTGGCCACCTGGGAATTTTGCCAGACTTCATATTTGCTGGAATGAAACTCTGTTGAGCTTGGAGGAGGTGACTTTTGAATGTGAACCAGCTTTCTTGAGCCCTCTTTCCCACCAGGGCCTTATCTCATGCAACTCATCTGAACAGATCTTTGGGGATGCCGAAGTTTGTCCTCTTAAAGCCTGGGATTGTGAACTTTGCTTTCAGCCCCTTTCCTGCCCTCAGGATCCTCAACCATTTTATCATCACTGCAGCCAAGGCTGCCTTTGACTTTCACATTCCCAGCAGTCCCCTCATTGCTGGTGTATATGAGGTCTGTCATGATCACCTCTCCTTGTTGGCTTCTCTATCATTTGGAGAAGGAAATTATCAACTGCGCACTCCAGAAACCTCCTGGATTGCTTATGCCTGTTGTTTTTCCTCTCCAACAGATAATCTCTCTGCTTTTTCTTTAAACTAAGACTATCAGACCATGTGAATTCTGAGGGTATTTCCCTGCTGAGCATAACCTTTCTGTAGAAGATTGGTCAAAATGGGGGTCATAGCTCTTCTTACAGAAGTATTTTGTCTCAGTTTGGTGAGGCAGTGCCCCAGCAGTTTGGGAAAGGGCACAGTGAAACTAACCCAGATTAGGAGGTACAAAAAAGTAGTCCAAGCTGGGTAACACACGAGGGATGCTATTTTTATTCAATTCAGTAGACAAGGTAATTTTGCCTTAGTCTAAAGGCAATAATTTTCAGCTTGTGCAGATAAATGGAATGATTCTGGGTATTTGGTATGAATACACAGAAGCCTTCTCCTTTTTGAGCCATCTTTGAGGCAGAGCGAACAGCCTTTTAATCACACCCAGAGAAGAGCAAAAGCAATTAAAAATAACTCTAGATATCCTGGGAATAAAGTTATGTCAAGCTTGCAAATAACCCCATTAGCAGTGAGCAGGGGATCTTAGTGGACCCCCAGGCAAGCCTGGGTTACTTTGGAGCATGATCCAGATTCCATCTGCTTGGTACCTCTAATGCAACTCTCTAACAGTACAGGAAAGTTAATTAGGGAAGGGAAAAAAGCCTAATGATTTTCAGAAAGCAGCTACTCCTCAGCAGTCCTGGTTTGCAGCCGGTTGGACCAGCACATGTCAAACAAGACATTCAATCAGCACTGTTACATAAAGTGCAGCTCTTTGGGAGCGCTCACAGACAGTGTGAATTCTACAGGCAGAGCGTTTTAAGTACTTGGAAACTGCAGAAGATGGATATGGACTCTTTCTAAATCCATATAGCTCTGAACACAGGAATAAAAGGAAGTATCGGCAGATGAAACATTAAGAGGCGAGAGGCAAGGTTTATAGGGAGAGGTAATATCTTTTATTAGAATAACTGATAGTGTTGGAAAAAAACAATCTTTCCAGGACAAAAACCCGTTAAAGCTTGTCTGTTTCTTTTTGCTTCCATCAGTTTGTCTCAGAAAAGACATTACTTCTTCCTATGAGTCCCATCTCCCTTCTCTGTTCAGACAATCACTTTAAAAAGAGTATTTCACTTCATTTAAGTGCTTTTGAATAATGAAAGCTGCGTTCCCTGCTTGCCCAGAGTGAGGGAGAGTTTACACTCAGTCGGTACACTGAGGGAAGCCATTTGAATAGGACTGGGATCTGCCTTTTAAAGGCCAATGGGGAAAAAAGAAGGGTCAAAACAAATATAGAAAACCTCATTTCCCAGGACTAGTTTATCTGCCTCCAGGCAAACAATGAGTTTTACATACCTTCGCTCATCTTTTGAAGGTACTGATGCTCATGAGAGAAGGCTGGGGAAACTAACCCCGAGTATCTTCCACCCAGTGAAACTCAAAACATCTTGTAGAGATTAATTAATCAAATTCTGATGTCCCTAGCAGGGCTACAAGTGTTTTGCAAATGCCACCATGGTAACAGAAGTGCTGAAACCCGTATTTCAAAAAGCATCACACAAGAGCAACAGTGTACACAAGGGAGTATCCTTCTACTCAGATGGCTGGACTAACTTGCTTAAATTGTGGGGAATATCAAATCAGGCTTCTCATAAGAAACAGGAAACTTCATGCTGGTCTTTTTTTATGCTTTATTTTCTTTAGTATTTTGAGCTGCTGCAACATTTCCTAAGGTGACTTTATGATATCAAGGCAGACTGGAAAGCTACCAGTTGATGGTCCCTGCAGTGGGCACACATGTCATTTGCCTTTTCATATTTATCCAACAAATGTCCACATCTGAGCTAGTCACCGTAGGCACTCTCCGGAGTTAATGGTGATTCACAGACGTTTTTAAGCTGTAGCCAAAATGAATCTATTTTAAAGATTCATTTTCAGAAGAGTTAAATTGTGCCTGAGAAGCGTATTTTTCTTCGTTGTCTGTAAGGGTGGTAAAGAGTGGGAGTGAATAGCTGAGATGCTTTCCATACACTGTAGATGCCTGCATTGATCGGATGAAACCCATCTTCTACTGCCAAGCTACATCAGCCCATCAAGGAATGATTTCTACTTTACAGCTCAATCCCTTTTCATCTGCTCTGTCTGTGGTATTCAAATGTTTTATGCACGCTATGGCATCGTTCTGAAAAATCTCATGAATGTTATCTTTTATTTATGCCTTCAGAATTGCTGCTGATTATATTATGGCCATGTCTTGAAGGCTCAAACAAGATCAGGGCCATCTCTGCTAGTCACTGTCCAAGCAGAGTGGCTGCATCAAAGCAGGGATCCAGTATTTCTGAGCTCAGGATACATCTCCTTTTCCACTCTGGTAAAATCCCAATATGTGTGAAAACCTGTCCTGGTTTCCATGGGAAGGAGAGTTTGGTGCATGGGTCAGACAGGAGCCATGGCATGGCTCAGTCAGGACCCCAAGATATGTGACTGGAGATCACAATGTTGGTTTGCCACAGGACAGGTGTGCTCAGCAGCTTCAGTGTGGTTAGGAATGAGGCTATGCTTAAGAGAGAAAATGAGCTAAAAGATTAGATTATGGCACCCTGCTGTCTGTGAATAGGAAAAGATGAAGCTCAAAGAGATTGATCACCCTGCAAAGTTGATAGAGGAGTCTGAAACAGAAGCCATCTCTTAACCTGCAAGACATTCTTCTTTGAAAGTACAGACATTTTATTGTTTAGTCTTAAACACCTTGCCCACAACCATACAGCAGCTGCAAGACAAAGCTATAACCCAGGAATTATGATACAGTTTTAGCTGAGGCTTGAGACCTATAAAATCTACAAACCTGTGGGAAAAGGATCTAAAACATATCAGATACATTTGGTGCCTACATTTGATTTGAGAACTGAAAGTTGGAATCGAAAATAGAACAATTCAGGAAGTTTCTTTAACAACAAAATGGCAACCCCCCTATTTCTTTAAACCCTACGTTGGTATGTTCAAACGTGGAGGTCAGGACTGTCGCATGATCTATTGTTCACAGACACGAATGACTCTTTGATATTTGATTGGTATATTACTTGCATCTGAGCTAACCTTCGTTACTTGGATTTTGGAAATGTAAGGACTTGCCGGCATGCTTGCCAGTTAAATAAAGGGCACAGCTAAGGTCTCTGAACATCTGGTCCAAATACTTAATCATCTTGTTGCATGAAGGCTGGTATTTTTATCTCGTACCCTGATTGGGTCTGCATAATTTTTTTTCACAAATTGGTATTTAAACCTCAAAACCTTTAGCTAACTACATCTGTCATTGATATTTTATTGTTTAATTTCTTTTTATAGAGCCAAATTACATCTCTCCCACATACAGCCTGCACTTTACATGTCTAATTTGTCGACATGTTCTATAATGATAATTTCATTGATTTAGAAAGTGACATTATGAGCAACATATGTTCAGTTTAGCAGTAAACCTTGTTAAAGCAATAATGTCCCATTCTTCTCTCCACCCTCCCCAAATTCAAATATAAGCCACATTAGGAGGCAGCTGAGTCATTTAACTGCTTTGATTCTTGTAAATATAGAAACCTGTTTAGCTTTACACTTTGGCTCTATATATTTCCTACTTTGGGTTGCTAGGAAAGGACAGTGTGGAGATTAATTATGCTACAGTACTTTGTCTAAAAGCATGATATGTGTTAATTTCCTTTGGAAAAGACACTTGGAAGGCAAAATTGCTGCCTAAAAAAGAGGAAAAGAAAAATACAGGACATTCACATTAAAAGGATATAATTGAGGAGCATCAATTCAGAGACAATAATGAGAAGATGCCCTATTACTTTCTCCCAATTACGCTTAATATAATCATCAAGAAACAGACCTATTTTCATATTACTTGTGAACCAGCTGAGTAATAAAAAGGAATTATTTTTATAGACTCCAGAGCTAGAATGCTTTGCCATATGTACTGGTGTAGGGCCTTTCCCCAGAGTGTTTAAAAACTGACTACATTTTGATCTGGTAAAACAGGGTTTAGTGCTTTCAGGATGGGTCTGAAACTTTACACTGGGATCTTGTCTCAGTTTGTGCAAAGATATTTTACAAACCCTTGACAGATAAAAAACCCACTGAAGCCTGTAATGCAATTAAATAAAAAAGGCACAAATCTCTTCTGGAGGATGTAAGGAAAGGGGGTCATAATAATAAACAGGAAGTGAAACCTTGTTTTGATTTTGAAAAAGGAATCTGCATTAAAAATAGCTAGAGAGAACAATTATTGCAGCGTACTGGTCTGAGAACAGGTCTGAGTCAGGAGACTGGTCAACAGAGATGTTATATCCAGGTTGTGAACATGCTTGACCTCGGCAGACCACTTTTATCTGCAGGTTAAGTGTCAAGAAGGGATGATTACAAGTCCTATTCCTGCTCTGTCTCACTCACTGTCACAGGTACAACAAAAAAATCACAACAAAACTTTTTCGCTGTTGTTTTCTACATATAAATTCCCTTCAATGGATTTTGGAGTGTAATTTATAGGTGAAAATCTCTTTATGCATTTATGAAAGCTTTTGCTGTGTGCCTATACTTTTCATTTTAAGTGGGTTGTTGTAAAGTGAAAGATGAATGACTATGTTTTATTCACCATCTGGTGCAACATCATAAGTTTTCTTCAAAGATTTTAAGATCTTTTCACATTGCATTTGAATGGACTAATTGCACATATACAGGGGGGAATATTTCTCCGGATACAGCTTTTGCTAATGAATTTTCAGATGCATCAGATCATTGCACTTTGAAGCTTTCTTACTTTTATTCTTTTCTTTCCTTTCCATTCACTGTCTCTGTTTTTCTGCCTTTCTCCTTGTTTGTCTTTTTTAATTCCCTTAGTTAAATAGAAGGTTTCTAAAGAAATGTGGTTTGAATTTGTTTTCCTCTAGAGGAAAGTGCCTACTGTATACATACCTGTCTCTGTGAAGAGCAATCTACAAACTCTAGAATCAGGAACACATTTCTTTTCACACTTCCTCTGCAAAGTAGCGTTTTCTCAGTCTAGAATAAAGATAATAAAGTATTTCTCCACAATGAAAAGCAGTGGCTTTCATCATGTCGATAGTAGGGAGAAAAAGTGGCTTTACTTTATGTTAGCTAAAATAAAGGAAAAATGAGGTAGCCAGTGATTTTCACACTGAACATGTCAGTTTGCTAACTTGCATGAAGATGGATGAACAGCCCTTCTCTTCATGAATTCATCTCATATATTTGCCACCTATTAGCAGATTTGGGTGAAGAATATTTATTTTTCCTTAGTAAAAGTGAGGCTTTTGAGAGCAGAACATTTTTCTCTCAGTTTACTTAATTCAGGAAATATGAAGAGAATTACTTACTTGAAAGAGAAAACTGTTTCTATCTGCAGTTGCATGTTTTAAATACTAGCCTACAGTAGGCTGGGTTAAATCTATCCCTGAGGCATGGTATGCTGCAGTATTAGGTACATGTTTGCATCAGTAATGCTTGTGACTTTCTGTTGGCATTGCACTTACTTATCAGTGCTCTTGGCATTTTTCTCAACCATAAAAGAGGTTGAGCTCACATTGGCTTCTTTGTATAAGCACATACACTGTCTCATTAAGAACAAATAATTCTTTGTTAATCAGTTGCTAAAATAAAACTTACCCCTGTTTAAGAAATTATGATTTAGTTATTTGAATGTATCTGAAGGGTCAAAATTCAGCTTGAGAAAGATGAATTTTTATTCATTGTCAAATATGGTGATGGATGTACAGACTCATGAGACATGGATTTAAGGGACAGTACTCTACAGCGATGCAAAAACCCAACTCTGTGAGATCACAGTGAGCAAATTGCCTTGCTTTCTTCATTTCCCACGATTTAAGGTACCATTTGACAATGCTTTGTGGGCATTTGTCTGCAGTTCTCTATTTAACTGGAGCTTTAGCAAGTCTCCCACCTAATCACACAAGCTGGATACTATTGGTTACGTAAGACAAACTAAAAGTCCTTGCTCATTGTTTCAGCTAGAAGAGCAGCAAACCTGTGGAAGCATGTTATATTAAGAGCATGAAAGCATGTAATTTTCTGAAGGCATTGTGTCAAGCACTGTAATCTGTCTGTGATGCGTGAAGCTCTCTTGGAAAATCCCTGACCTCTACAGCAGACCAAACACTGCAGTGGGAAACAGATTAATATTTGCTATAACAAAGCCTTTTACCCTGAGACACCTGATTCAAAACTTGGCTTGATAAGGAACGGGATGCATTTCCACCTGCAACCTGCCAATGAGTTCTGTGTAAAATTGAATGCACTCAGTATGAGTTTTAACAGCCAGTTTCCCCCATTCTAAAAACATCACAATTTGCAGCCTTACTAAGGAAACCAAATGGATCTAGAGACTGAGTTGGTTTTCACACAAAGATGTGATCCGTTAGTTCAGGCTTAGAGAAAACAGTTTGAGAAAGAAGTCTAACATCCAGTTCTAAAAGTGTGGGGGCACTTCTGTAAAGCATCAGCAGCTGTGAGGATCAGGAGATATAAGTGAGGCAAGACATAAGGAGAAACGAAATCAATTTGTAGTCAACTGATATATTTCTGGTCACCTTTGGCTACAACAGGTCTCCCTAGTAATCTTGCAGTTATAAACATATTGAATCTTCTCATAGATCTATGCTTTGTCAAGCATAAGGGAAGCTATATACGTATTCACATTTAAATAAACCAGCTGAAGGCCTCCTGTAGTACAATCCTTTTTTCATTGGGTGTGATGCTGGACACTAAGCTTTTCCCAGAGGTAATACCACTACCTCTTTCTCCTTCAAGTGCTAGATTTCAAGGTCACAAACCCCATAGCCACTCAGTAGAACCCCTTGTTTCAATTCTTTCACATTACATAGAGAATATAATTAACAGGCTCACTGTTTATTTGTTGAAGCTGTCTAAACAGAGTATCTGTTCATTACCCTTTTGTCCTGGGTTCAGCAGTTGCAGTCAGTTTTTCTTCTCTTTAGTAGCTGTGTTTTGACTTAACCCGGGAACAAGGCTGATAAGGCCGATGTTTTTGGTTGTTGCTGAGCAATGTTTGCCCTGACCAAGGACTTTGTGAGCCTCATGCTCTGCCGGGGAGGAGGGGAAGCCAGGAGGAAGGAGGGACAGGACTGTACTGACAGGACCAAACTGACCAAAGAGGTATTCCATACCATAGCACATCATGCCCAGGAGGTAACTGGGAGTGATCCGGAAGGCCTAGCTCTCTCGGGGTGGTTGGAAGAGGTGGTCGGTCAGCACTCGGTTGGTGGGGTGTCGTGAGTTATCTGTTGTGGTTGATGGGATGTTGTATTCTTTTCCTGTATCATTATTATTATTGGTGGTAGCAGCAGTGATTTGTGTTATACCTTAGTTACTAAACT
>NDXB01005918.1:105382-148971 GCA_002631895.1 Agapornis roseicollis | reverse complement strand
CAAAAAACTGTAAGGGCAGAAAGAGGAAAAAAAAAAAAAAAAAAAAGGCAAAGCTCCTTTCATGCTCCCACAAAGAACTTGCTAGAAATCACAGAATTCTAGATGTAAAAGTGTTCATTTTCATTTTAAAAGGCTCTTTAGCATACATTTCAAGTAAAATAATTTTATTTCAGATTATAGCACTACTAATAGTGAAATTACATTTACTAAAAAGTTATTTGAGATGAATTTTTACAATTCAACTTGAAATATAACCTTGTTTGTGTGTTCTACAAAACCTCATAAAAACACATAGCACTCAACAGATTTAGTAATTACATGGAGCTAAAATGTAAATAGCATTATTCATCTGAGGACTTTTTAGGTCCTCCTTATGCTAGGTATCTTGTGCTGACAGAAATGCCCCATAATCATTGTTACACTTGTCATAGCAAGTGATAGCCCCAAATGTTAATCTTGCAGACTGGCAATATTGTAAGGCAAAATAAAGCCATGACAGCTGGCTGGCAAGGAAAAGCTGCGCTTATCATAGCAAATGATAGTCCCAGATCTCAGTTATCTTACAGACTGACACCATCTTAGGCAAAAGGTGTGACAAGTCAGCGCACAAGGAAAGGCTAACTTAAAGCAGTCTAACAGTCTTCCCAGTCACAGTCAAGAAGTCATCATCAGCCAAGGCACGAAGCGCTTCTTCAAACATCTCCTTCGTGACAGCCTTAAAGAAAAGTAAATCAAGTAAAGATGGGATCCAGGCAGGGGAGGAAATACTTCAAAGACAAATAGAAATGCTTTAAATCCTACCAATTTTCTTATAATTGTTTTTAAGGTTTAGCTTCTTTTTTTTGCAATTTGAAATCAGGCTAGGAATCCTGAAGCTGATTTTGCAATTTCAGAAGCCAGAATAAACTACGATACAGCAAGATTCAACTCATTTATCTGCAGTCAGACTGGCTTTCTGATAATGTCAGCTGAAAAACTTAATGTCTCTCCCTCCATAGTGTGGTTTTAGGACAAGAATGTTGGAAGAACACCATGCTTTTAAAAATTAATGTAAAACTGAAGAAACTTACCATATCAGACTGTGCTCGGAGATCATCAAAAAGCTGTTGGTACTTCAAAGTTGGTGTTTTACCCTTTGACTGGATAAGCTTTCTTAAGGCTTGAGCCAACTCCTCTCTCCGCTTACGAGCTGTTGCACTCATTCCTGAGAAAAGGAATGAAAATACCTTTCAGAAAACAACCCAGGAGGACAGGCTAAGTTACAAATGCCCAAGAGCACCCCAGATTTAACACTGTGACATCACAAACCTGTAGTGAGAATGGATATGTCCACAATTCCGGTCCTCGGATCAGTAGCAGATTGCTTCAGTGCTTCCCGATGGAGCCGTTTTGCTTCTTCTACATCAACTGTTTCAACTTTCTCAGAAAAGCGTACTTTAGCATGCGCTTCTGCCAGTCGGATCAGAGACTCAAGTTGTCGAGGATATGCAGAAACCATTCCCCTGCCACTCCCGATCTTCCTCATGTCCACGTATGCCTGAAGAGGAGTCATTAAATATTTCAGGAAATCCAGTTACATTCATTACTTTCAGACTCCCTTTCATCCCCCACCTCTGATTTCAGAATATAAGCAATTCCAGCTAGCCATTCTAGATACTGTATTTTGTTCAAATACTGTCACAATTCATAGAATAGAATCAAAGAATAGTCAGGGTTGGAAAGGACCTTAAGATCATCAAGTTCCAACTACCCTGCCAAGGACAGGGGCACCTCACACTAAACCATGTCACCCAAGGCTCTGTCCAACCTGGCCTTGAACACCACCAGGGATGGAGCATTCACAAAGGATGGATCCCTGTATCACATATACTACTTTCCGTTATAAAGCAATTAAGCCATGATGATGAATCAAGTTTTGTATCACTTTAAAAATGTAGAACTTGTCATTACAGACACAAGTATGTAAGACCTATGTGTTTTGTTCAGTAGAACTTTGGGTTTTATGTGATGGAAGCAAACCAACACATTGGAAAGCTAAAGATTAGAGTGCAGAATGACTTGTATACCAATCCCTCTTTCCTTTTAATCACTAGCAATTTTTAGAGAGTTTTTTGAAGGATCTTACAGAAAAGTTGTATGTAAACAGAAGCGTATGTACTAGGGGATTTTGACAACTTGGGAAAGACTCTGACCATTCTTAAGAGCAATTCCTTTACCTCAATAAGGGCTTGGCCTGCTTCTTCACTTAACCTGGGATGTACATAGCTACGAGCATATGCAATGTAATCCCTCAGTACTGCCATATCCATGTATTCCTCCTCTATATTTTCTTCAGTTTGGTAGTACAGTGAAATCAAATGGCGAGCAAGACGTCTGTCATAAGCTTCATCACGTGGATCCAACATCAAAAAGATCAAGTCAAATCTGAATGGGATAGGAATCCAGTATTAGCGTGTCTACTTCCTTGCCATGGAAAATAGTTCATTTGAGGAGTCTTGGCTGAACTACAGGTAGGAGTTACTTGACTATTAATTCCTACTTTTAAGTAGGAGTTGCTCTATTAAACTGAAAGGATATTTTTTTCTAGAACTCTGCAAGTGCGGAATAGCACGGCAGATTTGCTTTCATCCTATGGACTTGAAACATTGAAAGTGAGATGTTCTGCAAAATTCAGATCCCGTGTTCAAGGCTGACAGCTTTTGTTCTAAAAAAAAGCAACAAAAAAACCACACAAAAACCCCTACACACATACCAAACAGAGAGAACAAACTTGCTGCTAAAGCAACTACCCTGAAAGGTAACAGCAGACAGGGCACATACCTACATAATTATTTCATTGATCTAAAAATAACAGAAGAAAAGCATAAATAAATAATAACTCCACACTTCCTGAAGTGGTTCTTCCAAAATCCCGAAGAAAATGGTTTATAATTTTACAAACAACATGCTCAACTATACTGAACTATAGGCAGACACAAATAATACATTTTTAGCCAGTCAATCACATATTTCCATAAGCTTAAATTCAATAAATGGTAGAATCCAGATGCTAACTAAGCCTCCTTTCATTCAGTACACCTGCACCAAGGTACTATTTGTCACTAGGGGGCTAAATTAAGTAGCTCTTAACTGAGGTCTAGCTGTAAGTGCAGAATATTCAGTATACCACTGTATTTCAAATTTCCGGTTAGTGTGGGAATTCTTCACAAGATGCAACTGCAGCACATCATTTAATCTTCTACCACCAGACACTAAATGTTGCTTTAAAAGCTATTGCCTGCCACCTCCCCAACTGAATTTAACAGAGCATAAAGCAGACACAGGTCTTCAAAATATATCCCCTCTGTTGCAAATTCCTCACTGTCAGTGTTTCACTTCACGGAGCCAAAGAAAACATCCTGAGTTTTTTTGAAGTTAACAATACTGTAAGTTTCAGAGGAACTCTTCTAGGAGATTATTAGGAATCAACAGAAAACCAATACCACAGAAATAGGGGTCCTACAGATCTCATTATAGCTTTTCTTCAGTGTGTAAATACCAAAAGGCACTTCTCTGCTTACACAGAAACAGTAAGAAAAGCATTTAAAGTAAGTGCTATAGAAGGTTTCCACTACACTACAAAGAACAGAACTGTTCTGATCTATTACATTTAATAATTTTCAGAAGAACACATATAACATCTCACAAAAATGAGAGATGCAAGCAGAAGCTCAGTACCTTGACAACAGTGTATGAGGAAGTTGAATGTTTTCAATAGTAGTCTTTTTTGGATTCCACTGTGATTCTATAGGGTTAGCTGCTGCTAGGATAGATGCACGAGCATTCAGTTGGCAAATAATTCCAGCCTGTCAAAATGAAAAACATTTCTGAAACCAGCTGCAACTGTGTGCCACCAAAACATTCCTCTCCCCCTGCCCAGTTTCATAAGATCACCAATATTATTAAATGGGTTTTGTAGTAAAAAAACTGCATTGCAAAAGCCTTTTGGAGTAAAGCAAGAACAAAAACATCTGGAAATACTACAGTTTGCTATGAAAGCTGTATTCTTCTGTAAATGAATTTATACATAATCTAAGACCGACAGCAACAGAAACGTATAATCCTTTGTCCTTCTGGTAACTTTTCAGTTACAGCTGCATAGCATATACCACATACTACATGCTTCGTGGAAAGAGCATGCTATTAAATACTTACCTTTGCAATGGAGAGAGTCTGTTGTTCCATTACTTCATGCAGTACTGATCTTGTGCTTTCATTCATTTTATCAAACTCGTCAATGCAGCAGACACCATTGTCACTGAGTACTAGAGCCCCTGTCTGAAGAACCAATTGCCGTGTTTCTGGATCCTTCATCACGTATGCAGTAAGACCAACAGCGCTTGAGCCTCTGCCAGATGTATACTGACCTCGAGGAACCAGGTTATGCACATATTGGAGCAGCTGTGATTTGCTAGTACCAGGATCACCACAGAGAAGAATGTTGATCTCTGCACGAAAATTGCCTCTTCCTGTGTGAGTGAAATCCTTTCTTGATCCCCCAAAAAGCTGAAGCAGAATGCCCTATAAAAATACTCTCTTTAAAAATCAGAACATCACCTCTTGTATAGCTAACAGAGCAAACCCAACTGTGAACCAAAACATCTAATCAACTGGAACACTGGGAAAATTAACGCAACTCAAACATGAAAGAAAACGCTTGAAACTGTAGAAGTCTTTAAAAGGCTTTGTTCTTTATACATAGCCTTGTTTCCAGTTAATTACAAACATACAGTTAAACTGCTGTGTCCTACAAACTCAGCTTTTAATTAATTAAAGTTTGAAATCAGATTCTTTACGAATCTATTCCAAAAGTTATGAGAATAGACTCGCTTTTCCTACGGCTGTATTAATCTAGGACCAAAGTACTATTATCTCTTTTTTTACCATTAGGTGCCATTTTTATCAGCTTCTTAGCCAAGGCTAATTAAATATAATTTTCAGAAGAACTGTTTTGCTGCATTCACAATGTTACTTAAATAAAAGTTTCTTACTTGCCCATAAAGAGGAAGCTTAAGGTGTTTTATTTCATTGGAATTTACCAACACTTCCTTCTTTATATTTCCTAAAGAAAGTATATGCTTGCAGTCTTAGTAAAGAAATAAATGTACTAACTTGCAGTATTTTGAAAGTATTGGAATTATTACTGTAAACATATGCTTGTAATTTTATCAGTTAGCCAGAGTTATCAGGGAGGATTTTTTTTTTCCCTTTTCAAATTCACTAGATTAAAAATTCATTATTTCCCAGCATTTCCATTTCAGAAGGAATCATTGTATGGTTCTGCATTTTAGAAACTTGTGAACCAGATTAATGTATAAATCTATAAAGAAAAATACTTGAAGAGGATTGTTTGATGCCTGACATAACCTTGAGACTGACCACAGACTGTAATTTTTGCAATGATAAAGTTGTAGCACCTCAGTTGAACATACTACTGAAACAGCCTCTTCTTGGATATATCTAAATAATTGCTTTGCCATTCTGGAAGTTGGGGTCAACCAAATGTCATTTTCAAGCTACTGTTCTCTTGTGGAAGCCTCTCTTCAGCAGTCACTTACTTTGTGCTTATTATAGTACTTATTCCTTGATCACCACCAATCTGAACATTAAAGAAATATCCAAGATGCATCCTGCAACTTCAGTTTTCCCAGTTCTGCTGCCTTCCTACCTTTTTGTTATCTTACCTCTAATTAACACTTCTTAATACTGTGAAAAGAGTTACAATGCACTTATAACTCCATCCTGACGAGACCATGCCATTTTAAGGCTGCTCAATAGTTTTCTGAATTTTGAAGGCTTAAGTCATTTTTATAACAAATAATAATTACAAATATACTTGCATATAAATACAAATCTTCCAAGAAAAATATAGATTTTTTCACCTTTTTGATATCTTCGTGCTCATAGATACTTGGAGCCAGTGCTGAAGAAAGTCTGTCATATATGTCTATTTTTTTAGAAAGCTCTTTTAGCATTTCCACACGTTCCTCTGTAAATATTTTTTGCTCTGCTTCCTCATCAACACCATGCAGGCGTTTTGAATCTGTTTTGCGATAGTGTATGACATCAATGTGCGTCTTATAGATGGATTTTACACTGCTGACCCTTGGATTAACTTGAATTGGGACTGCCCTGTAGATACCTAAATACAAATATTAATCACAGTATTAGATATGAAGATCATGGCAATTCCAAAGTCTGAGAATTTTACATGTTCCCTTGAGAAGTAAAGCTTTACAAAATAGCCTAAATACTTTATTTATTGTATTTACTTTATAATTTATTTCCCCGTACAAATAATTCATGTAGAAACCAATGGAACATATTTAAGTCATCTAGGCACTATTTTTGTGGGTACGTATAACATTCTTCTCACAAGTATTCTCAACAAGGAAAATGCTTAAGCATTTTTGAAAAAAATTAAGGCTTGATGCTTTTTGGAAAGTCCTGCTCCGATATTTAAAGACAGCATTCCCCCAGTTCTACGTGCCAAGTTTAATAGTTTTCTAATGCATCTCTAATAGCTAGTAGTACAGCAGTTGTTTAAAAACAAAATTGTTCATAAAACATGGTTGCAGTATCACTAGACTTACTCTATGTTACCACTTTTCTGGCAGCAGACACCATTTCATATACTGCCTCTTCCTCACCTACATTCTCAGAATGACTGAAGCATCAAGGTCAGACAATTTCCTCCAGTAAGTTCATGTTTCCCTTGTACCAAAGGAGCCCAGAACTGGACTGCATACTCCAGATGTGGCCTCACCAGTGCTGAACACAGGGGAAAGATCACCTCCCTCAACCTGTTGGCAACGCTTCCCTTAAGACTGCCCAGGAAGCTGCTGGCACCAGTCATCTGGTCTGTCAAGCTCCGATTCCTTACAGTTTTGCTTTTGTCTGCAAGTTTATTGAGGGTGCACTCTGTCCCATCATTACTGAAGTTATCCAACAGAGTCTAACCCCACTATTGACCCCTGGGGTATACCTGTGGTGACCAACCTCCAGCTGGACTTTGTGCCACAGATCATAAAGCTTTGAGTCCAGTACTTCTGCCAGTTTAAAATCCATCTCACTGCCCACTTCTGAAACCCATACCTCATCAATTTGTCTATGGGGATATTATACATTGAAATAAAGAACACCCACCCCTTCAGTCATCTCATTGTAGAAGATTNTTAAAATCCATCTCACTGCCCACTTCTGAAACCCATATCTCATCACCTTGTCTATGAGGATGTTATAGGAGATGGTGATGAAACCCTTGCTAACGTTGAAATAAAGAACACCCACCCCTTCAGTCATCTCATTGTAGAAGATTATTAGCCGCTGTAAATACATGCTGACTACTCCTAATCACCTTCTTGTCCTTTATACTGTTAGAAGCTGTTTCTAGGATTACTGTTGCTGTCATCTTCCTGAGGTCAAGATTAGGTTGACATGTCTGTCACTCCCCAGGTCTCCTCCTTGCCATAGACTGACACTTGGTGTCTTCCAGTATCTTTGCCAGTTACCATGACTTCAAAGATAACTCAGTGGCCTCACAAAAGATAGTGGCCAGCTCCCTCAGCACTTGCAGGTGCATTCTGTCAAATCCCTTTACAGATGAGTTAAGATCAGTGAAAGAGGATGGAAATACTCAAACCAAACTTTACCTGTGACATTAACTCTGTCACCTGGTTGAACTTTATCGACCAGGTCATTGTGAGCGAATAAGACAACTGTATGTGGGGTCTGTCCTGCTGGCATATCTTCAGGGGACTCCTGCAGTTTGACCTAGCAAAAATGACTGTTTTAGTTTCAAGACATAAAAGCTTTTTCACAAAGCATGCAACAGAATCTTGTTTAGCACGGTCTCCAGAATAATTCTGAATCTGGATCATCACTCAAGAACAAATGCCCCCATCCAAACAGCAAAACTGATTACTAATCAAAAGATATGATGAAAATGAAAATTCTGCTAATTGCTACTGGTATGGCTAAAATGCTGTTACAGACAATGCTTATCTATTCCAGGTACAAGTGGACATACTATATACAAAGGGGTTTCCATATGGAAACATCCAGATGTTCATTTCATCATTTTAGATACTGATACTTCCACTAAGCTGTTTCACCCATTTTCATGTTCCAAAACACTCTTCCCATTTCAAAACATTCAGTCTCAAAGATACGTATGTTAATGCTATTGATGATACAGAGGAGTGGGGTAGCACTAAAAAGAAACTTTCTGTTTAGTCACTACCTAAGCACAACATACCATCTGTTTGTCAGAGAACATGGATCGATTGTGGATGAGCGCCATACTGTGCACTGTGTTACAGTTCTTGCATACTGACGGTTCAGCAATCCTGCCACGATCAATTTCTACCCTGGTGGTGAAAGCGCAAACCTGGCATTTAAAGAATGCTTCCTGCATCTCAGGAATTAACTGGGAGCTTCTGATGACCATACCGCTGATGGTGATAAGCTGATCGATATCTACAAAACATTGAGACTTGTGTCATGACTTCATACTCTTAAAGTTTAATGTAACCTTCAAAATTACATGTTGTGTTAACTGTTAGGTGGCCGGTAGACATTCAGTTAGGTACTAGTATTTTGTCTAAGATAAACCAAAAAGAATCATAAATGAGTAGTACATATATTCTAATTTACAGGAATATTTATACAAATGAAAGAATCATTCACTCTCACAGAACTAAGAACATGAGTAGAAGGCTCTGGGGAGACCTTACCGCAGCTTCCTAGTACATAAAGAAGCCTACAAGAAATCTGTAGAGGAATTTTTTACAAGGGCATGGAGTGACAGGATAAGGAGCAATGGCTTTAAACTGGAAGAGGTAGATTTAGATTAGATAGTCAGGAAGGAATTCTTCAGTATGAGGGTGGTGAGACACTGGCACACGTTGCCCAGAGAAGTTGTGGATGCTCCATCCCTGGCAGTGTTCAAGGCCAGGTTGGATGGGACTTCAAGCAACCTGCTCTAGTGGAAAGTGTCCCTGCCTATGGCAGGGAGGTTGCAACTGGATAATCTTTAAGGTCCTTTTCAACCCAAACCATCCTATGATGCCAGGAAAGATTTCCTTTACAAATTGATTATTCTGTATTTGGGCTCTACAGCATTTGTTTTTCTGAAACAGACTTACGTAAACACAAGACACTGGTCTGGAGTACAGTTTTATACAGTCTCCATGTAATTTTCTGTTAACACTCAGTAAGTCTATATACACCCTCAAAATTATTTTCTAACGCAGTAATCAAAAGTTTACCTTCAGGGTCTAGATTTCTCATATTTGTAGTCTTCAGTGCATTATACGGCCTTACTTGAATCTGGTGTTCTAATATTGAATCAGGGTAACGATCAAAAAAGATCTCATTGGCAGCCATGTCAAATGTTGGGATAACTTCCTGTGTGAAATGGTCAGAAACCAGTTAAGTTTTAAAAAAGTAAATAAATCATAGAATACTTTGCATAAAGCACTTTACATACTGATGATCAGCCACGAATGACTAAAAATTAGCCCAGCTGAGCATTTTCCTGTGTAACAGAAGACTTGCTGTTTAGATTGGGTTTGAGTATTGCAGAGAAGGGAAAAAAAATAAAAGACTCTGAACATTATAGCACTGTAGTTTACCAGCTAATTTTGCATGCATGAGGTGCCCACTACAGTATCTATGATCAGCCATTACGAAACAAGACATTTTATATTAAGTAAAATAAAGAAGCTACAGAGATAACACTGAATGTACTAAGTACACACACTGCATCTAAACAAACAGATCAGAAGCCAGAAATACAAAAAGGCCACTTGAAGGCTGAAAAACAAGCATGCTACTTCACCTGAGGGTAGCAGATGAGTTGCCTGTAGAGGTTTTCATCAAATGATCTTAGATGGTCACAATTTACATTCAGGAATGGTTCCCCAATCATATTAATCTGAAAGATAGTTGAAAAGAAGTATTTAGCTCAATGGTACACAAGTCTAAAAAATGACAAGTTAGATTTCACTGTGTTACAAATACCTCTTCAAGTCGTTGCATATAACGGGGCTGATTGAGATCCAAGCCAATGTCTTCATCCTCTTTACCTACTGGATCAATGAAGCGCTGAAGAAATCTCTGAATGTCAGAGGTAATAAGGAGACAGACAGGGAAGATGAGCAGAATTTAGTAATATGAACACCAACTTCACATCAGATTCAACTAATATTTACTTAAGTCAAACCTAGCTTTTCATTTAAAAAGAGGAAAAAAACCCAAGTTATTAACCTACCTGGAATTTTTCTTTACATGAGGCTACATTAACATCTGTTCCCCAAATGACAAGCTTTTGTCCAAGAGATTGGTCGGTTGCTATATCCTCAGCCGGCTACGTGGAAACAAAATAAGTATACACAAATGTAGTTGTTAAAAGGAAGTTGTCAGATACAAAATCCTAAGACATCTACCTACCCCATCTGAGTGTAAATCGACTTGTCTGGCTTTACGGACAGACCCGAGATCTGGCCTCTGCCTAACCGGAGTTCCTCGGACACCGCTTCGTGGAGTACCCTCCACCCTGGAACTGGGTGTGCCGTATGTCAGAGGTGAACTGATATCGAAGTCAAGTGGAATAGCTATTAGAAAAAGAAAAAAGTATGATTATCAAGACATTTTGCATTTAGAGCAGACTAAAATTCAGCCTCTGCATTTGTCTTGTCATTCTTTTAACTCTACTGTCATAAAACAAGTAGCATCAATTGATTCCAGAGTCTTGTTAAAGCAGAAACAGTAAAAATGTTGCGAGTCTACCTAAGACTTCTCTTTGCATTAACATCTCTTCTGAGAGACCCCAAGCTTGAGGAAAGCTTAGCTGGAGAACTTCAAAGTAGTACAGCATTTTAAAACTACATTGGTGTTCAAACATAAGAAGTCAAACTGTAGCATTTTAGAGGAAATGCATTCTTCAGTATTTTGGGGCTGCAAAATAAGTGTCGTAAGAGTTACCAGCTACTGCAGTGAAAACCAATCCTGTTTATAGAAACAAGAAAGGCATTTTAAGGCAACCAGTCAAATTATATCTACATTCATAATTGGACTGATCTATTGTATTCTAGAAACACATGGAAACATAACCCCTGACACATACTCCCCAAGATGGCTGAAAGCTACAACAGCAGATCTGTACCCCTGACACTGACTGTGTTCCTGTTATGTCCGTTATGAATTGCAAATTCAAATTGAAAACTTGAGACAAAACTATTTTTCCCACCCCCTCCCTCTTCCCCCCAACTATTTTTCGTTCTCCGCACCGGGTCGCTAGGCAGCAGCAGTGGAGCTGCCCAGCCCCGGCGTACCATACCGGAGTGCTGGAACTGCGGAGGGCTGGAAAAGAGCGCATCGGGGCCGCCGGGGCTCTGCAGGTGTGCGGGCGGGGAGGTGGGCATGGGCTGCAGCTCTCCGGTGGAGGTGGAGTCGTCAGTCCTGCGCTTCTGCGAAGGAGGAGACCGAGCATCCTGCGCTGCAAGACACAAAGCAGAAACGGAGCCAGCGTTTAGATGGTCGCGCATAAGGGACGCCCGGCAGCCAGCACCCACCCGCTCCTCTGGGCCCGGCCGCCTTACCGCCGCCCCGAGCCGACCCCTTCTCATTGAAACACTTACGAGTCGACGGATTGCTGTCCCGGCCGCGCTTGCTGCCGCGGCGGCGGCTGGGGGTAGAGGCGGGCGACGACATGGCGCTGCTCCGGCTCCTGCGGAGGTCCTACCTGTAGGGGTCCGACGAGAGGAAAGCAGCTGCGGGCACTCTGCTCACAGGCCGAGCCCCGAGCAGGGGATTCTCCTCCCTGCCCCTTCACGCAGCGGACGGACGAACAGACGTATAGGAACACAACCCAATCACACTTGGACAAACACACCAACCCTGCCAAATTCCGCGCCAAGCGGCTCGCGTGCGCGCGGGCTTTCTGGCCAATAGTTAAGCGCGACCGCAACGGGAGCACCCAACGGAGACAGGAAAGGGGGGATGCAGAACGGAGAAGGAAAGGAGGAAGGAGATAAACTTTCCGGCCCCCGAGGTGAGGGTCGCGCCGTGCTCGACCTGCTACAGTAAGGACGAAAGTATACTTGCAGTGTAGTTCCTGTGCTACGAGACGGAAGCTGTCCTCAGCAATGGCACATCACACCCCCCCTCCCACCTCTAAATAGAACCGCCCGCGCCGGAATGGGTTTCGCGGCAAAACTAGGCCCTCGGTCGGGCAGGGAGGGAGGCGTGGGGATGTCGGAGCAGTCCATTCTCCGCAGAGGGGAGATGTCTACTAGTGTATTGCGTGTATTGAGCCGATCATGCGGCGAGACATGTAAAAATGCTGCCGCCACTGGCCGTTAGATGAATGTGTTGTCTCCCTCCGCTCGGAATGGTGTGGCTGAGGTCTACCAGCTCCTCTCCTTCCTCCGAGTTTACCAGTCACAACGCCACAGCGCGTCCACTCCCGCAGCTGGCTGTGTTGGATCCGCCAGGGGTCGGCCCCTTGGCTCCCGCTTCCGCCTGTTCTTGTTGGGCAGCCCGCCGTCGGGCTGGGGCAGGATGGCGGGTGTGCAGGAGTACCTGCTTCAGCTACACCGCTGCCTGCAGCCCGGCGATGCCGCCAGCGCCGCCCTGCACGGATACACCCTGCTCCGCAGCCTGGGCGAGACCTGCCTCACCAGCCTGGCGAGTGGCGAGCAGGGTGCGCTCTCGGGCCCGGGGACGGGCGAGGGGGCAGGGGTGCCTCAGGGGCTCTGAGCAGGGCCCGGGGCGGCCGTACGCTCGGTGTTAGCTTCGCAACAACTGCTCATCTTGGGGAGGGATCGCTAATGGGGGTGGGGTGGGGGGATACACAGTGCATCAGACCCGTGGTCTTGGAGGATGGCCCCGCCGTCCGTCAATTCTTCACTCAACATGACGTTGGAGGGCTGCTGGCCTGATCTAAAATGGTTCATTTTGGGGGAGGGACAGTCTCTTACCCCAGGTAACCACTTACCTCGGTTCAAAACGCTTTAGTGCATGCACCTCTCTGCCCCCAGGTTGGCTTTTCCCCAGCCGTGGCGTGAGGTCCGAGGCACAGAACCTATACTCACATCCGTGTGGGGGTCAGGAACACCCACGTCCAGCTATGTCTTTTCAGGTCACAAACATCAGCCCAGTCCAAGGCATTAACGCATCCTTCTACACAAAGTGGTGGGCTGGGTGCTGTCCAGCCTTCCAGCTCTGCCTGTTCTAGGAAAGAAATCAACTGCCCATGGTTTGTTTGCTTCCTTACAGCCCTGCACCTGTCCCTCGTGTTTTCCCAAGAGCATGGCTTACTCGTCTTTATCCACAGGTCCCTTGGCATCGAGGAGGTAAGTTGGTAAACTTTAATTCATACAATAAAAAAATCATAGAATAGTTTGATTTGGAAGGGACCTTAAAGCTCATCCAGTTCTAACCTCCCTGCCATGGGCAGGGACACTTTTCACCAGACCAGGTTGCTCCAAGCCCCATCCAACCTGGCCTTGAAAACTGCTAGGGATGGGGCAGACACAGCTTCTTTGGGCAGCCTGTGTTAGTGCCTCACCACAGTCACAGTAAAGAACTTGTTCCTAATATTTAATCTAAATCTGCCCTTTTTCAGTTTAAAACCATTACTTTTTAAAGTAATGTTGAGATAGTGCTTGATGAACAGCACATTGTATTGTATGTTTTGAGACTAGATTTTTTTTCTTCTAACTTTCAGTTTCGAGATTGCAGGGAAGAAGCACTGAAGTTTCTTTGTGTCTTTATGGAAAAAGTTGGTGACAAAGTTCATCCTTATGCCTGTCATATTAAGGTGGGGAAAAGAAAATTGTTTCCTAAGGGTCTTTGCCTAATGGTTGAAATAATTTGATCTCATACGCTAACAGATTTATAACTATCCTTCTCCCCTCCCTGTCTGCTTTATTCATGTCCAGTGTGCTTGTTAGAGCTGGAATAACTTGATGATCATAAAGTATAATTTATACAGTAAAGAAATGTGGAATTTATAGTTTCTTCAACTATAGACTTAATTAACTTCATTTTGTAGAACATAGTGGGTATTGATTTTGAAAATAAGTTCTTGATATTGAAAATAGTAGTTATAACTTTATTTATACAAACTAAGCACACTAATTAAAGTGTCATGTCTTAATATTTCTGTAGGTGATGGTTAACTTTAGATATTGTTTTAAAAAAAATTCTTCTGTGAAGTTGTTACTTTTGCAATATATACAGAAATTGGTGGAAAATACAGTACCTCTAAAACCAACATTCTTTGACTTTAGGTTGCTGAATAATATTGCTCTGTACAGACATGCTCAGCTGTACCAATGTACTTTCTGTTCTCAAGTCAGTAGCTGTGTATTGTAATGAATGGTAGTACAGAAGTGGAAAATTTGCTACATGTGTCTGTTATTTCAGAAACTGTGCTTTCTTTGCTTGAGCTGGGATTTGCTTTTATGTCAGACCATGCTGCAGTGTTGTCAGTGAAGCTGCTTTTGGGACTGGACATTTTTATTGCTTTAGTCTTTTTAAAAACCTTAAGCTTGTTAGAAACAGATACTTTAAAAAGTAGATACATTGTTATCTTTGAATTCCATTCTCTGCTTGTATTATAATCTCTATTTTCTTTTCTATATAGCAAACTTGTATTAGTGCTTATACAAAAGAGAGAGCAGCAAAATGTAAAATCCCAGCTCTGGAACTCCTGATTAAGGTAAAGGCATTTTATAAATATCTCTTGCTTCTAGAAAAAAAGTAGAAAACCTGTAGTATTAATATAGTTACGCCATGTCATGCAGGAAATCTGTAGTCTGCAGTAAGAAGAGAACTGTGATAGTGTAATATTTAGATGTTAATAAGAGATATGTCTTTACAACAGATTGTCTTTAATATTCCTCCAGTTGGTTGCTTACATATGAGCATGTCATTTTAATCTAGTAGAGCAAGACACAGTCATTCTGAGGACACTTTCAGATCTTATCTTTCCCAGTTTATTATGTTTAAGGAGAAAATTTGCAGTTCAGTTTTCTTCTTGCTTAAAAATATGTGTATGGTGTGGAGGAGGAGAAGGGGTTTTTTCAGAAGACGTATTACTGTTGTGAGACAGTAATTTCAGAACATTCTTCCTTAGAATGCATTACACCATTGTTTTGCAAATGCTTTTATACCTACTTAGGTTTTTTTTATGAAAACCAAAAATCCCTTCTGAGTTATTCTGTGTCAGTTTTTCTGTGACTTGGATTTGCTTTATAGCAGCAGGGAGAGAAATACAGTATGATAAAGACTACTGTAGACTTGCTAAACCTTTGCTTTCATGGGGTTTTTATATATAAATATAAAAATCTATTGTTTGTAATTATCATGCAGATGATCTATATGTCATATGTATAATATAAATTAAAACCTATAAAATTAATACATATGTAGGAAGGTAGTTTGTTGTTAAAAGTAGATTTCATGCCACTACTCTTTCCTGGACCAGTCGCCTTAAATTTATTTTATTGAATAGCATACTTAGGCTGAAGTTACACATATGAACTGTGGTTTTATTTAGATCAAGTAGGATTGTAGTACTGATATTAATGATTTTCCTAAATTTTATTTTTTTTTTATTGTAGTTACTTCGAAGCTTACAGCGTTCCTGTCTAATGGAAGAAATGAAAATTGGGGAAATATTTAATAAATTTTATGGGGAACTTGCCATAAAAAGTAAAATTTCTGATACAGGTAGGCTTTACTTTTTCTACCACTGATCTGTGTTTTATTTGCACTCAGGTTTTCTTGCATTATACCCCAGGAAAATGTATAAATGCTATCCCCATGGCAAATGTGCTTAAAAATAGTAGCTGTTGGTGTTCAGGAGCTAGTAAAATTTGTTCAGGTCTTTTGATCATGATTATGCAGTTAGCTGCTGCTTCGCAGCCTTATATATATATATATGTATGAGCTAACACGTGTGAGAAATCTTATAGTTGCATTTAGTTGTGGCAGTTCATGTTGAATTTAAGCCTAGGTCTGGTTTAGGATTCCTGACATAAGAGAGTACCTGCCACACCTTGAATGTTTGGTTCAGTTTTGGGCCTCTCTACAAGAGAGACACTAAGGTGCTAGAGTGTGTCCAGAGAAGGGCAGCAAAGCTGGTGAAGAGCCTGGAGCACAAGTCTGCCGAGGAGCAGCTGAGGGAACTGGGATTGTTTCGTCTAGAGAAAAGGAGGTTCGGGGAGACCTTGTTGCTCTCTACAGTAGTGAGGTGGGGGTCGGTCTCTCCTTCCATCAAGTGGTAGGACAAGAGGTAACAGCCTCAAGCTGTGCCAAGGGAGGTTTAGATTGGCTATTAGGAAAATTTTCTTCACAGAAAGGGTTGTGAAGCATTGGAAAAGGCTGCCCGGGGCAGTGGTCGAGTCACCATCCCTGGGAGCATTTAAAAGACCCATAGATGTGGCACGTAGGGACATGGTTTAGTGGTGGACTTGGCAGTGTTAGGTTGACTGGTGGATTCAATGATCTCAAAGGTCTTTTCCAACCTGAATGGTTCAGTGATTCTAAAGCTCTTTGTAACCTTATTCCATACCTGCCCAGTTATGTCCTCAGAGCTGCAGTTTTACTAAGAGAGCTCCTGCATCAGTCACCCCTAATATGAGCTCATCAGTTCCTCCCTTGTGTAATCATTTATGATGTTAAGCATACTAATATGAGTTCTAATTTGATCTTCTTGGCTGGTTGCAGCTGAAATCTTGGCTTGACAGGTCTAATGCTTGCAAAACTTGCTGTGCCTGCATAGAACCCTTCAGTCTGAACTCAAGCCTAAGTTTCTGCTAGCTATTGGCCTTAACTGTGATGGTACTTAAAAGACACAGCATAGCTTTAAGGCCAGAAGCTGATTTAGTGGTATATGCTTCCTCAGTGGATATGTCCTTTAATCAGATTTCTAAGCCTTGTTTGGAAGAAGTACATGTGTTTTAATGTGAGAGGAGAATGCACCTTGCATCATAGGATGTAGATATATATGTATATATCTATGCATCATAAAGAGCTGTCTTTCTGCCGTGCTAATCACCAATTAAAATTAAACCAACAGGGATATTTTTTTCATGGTTGCAAGTTACATAGGAAATGCAATGGAAATGTCAAAGTAACGACTTCAGTAATTAATATTTAATAATATTAAATTACTTTTTAGTACTGGAGAAGATTTATGAGCTTTTGGGAGTTTTGGGAGAGGTCCAGCCTAGTGAAATGATTAACAATTCTGAGAAACTATTCAGAGCTTATCTGGGAGAGCTTAAAACACAGGTATGATTGGATTTTCTTTTTAGACTCATGCATTGCTTTGGGGTTTTTTTCCTTTGATGTGTGTAGCACTGTATATTGGAATACTATTGTAACCGGTACAATTTGTAGGGATCTAACTGGACAGTCATAAATACTTCTGTTGAAGTTTGTTCTCTGGTTCTGAGAAGCTTTCAAAGTAAAAATTCAAGGCCATCAGTGACAGCAAATTAACCAATTTACTCTGAGGAAAGATGGCGTGTGGTGTTCGCTGTGGTAGTGCCTAAGAAAAGGCATACTGCTATGTACTGGTAGTTCTGTTTTGGTTTCTACCAGCTCCAGAATCTTTGCACTTCAGGTAAATATCACTGTTCTACTGAACTTTACTGTATTCTGCACTTTTAAGACATTAGGGTGTGTGATCTAAAATTTCCTATAGTTGATCTTGGTGGAACATGTTTCATGCTTTTCAAAGGATTTCTTATGCTTCTGTAGTTAATCTCTTTCCCAAATGATATGAAACTGAGTAGGAGATGTTTCTGTGAACTTGTGTTCATAATACAGTGATGTTAGCACCTAACTTTAAGTTGTAATATGTTATTTTACCTACACTTCTAGGAACTGGGAAGCCTTGGTGTAAATTCATTTTAGCTTCAGAATAATATTTCTTTCAATTCACTATTTTTTTAGATGACGTCAACTACAAGGGGACCCAAGCTACCTGTTGTAGCTGGATGTCTGAGGGGACTGGTTTCACTCATGTACAATTTTACCAAATCTGTTGACGAAGGTATGGTCTTACTCTGTGTGAAAGACAGTTACACAATTTGATACATTTTAGTCATTATACTACCAGCCAGCAGTTCTGTTTCATTCTGTGAACTCAGAATGAGAATTTCCCTACTGGCAAATCATTTACGCAGAAGCAAGGCCTATCGAGCTACATGGTTCTTGTAGTCTGTTGGTGTGGAGTGGCCTCAGTGTGTTTCTGTACATAAATGTTGAAGTGCTGTTTTCTAATCAGAGATTGGGCAGCTGAGCTGGAATGTGATGTATAGAGAAATGTGTTTCCCTTAGAAATCCATGTCTGTTAAAACATGGGTATTCAGGAGAATCAGTGCATATACATATACAATTCAAATTTGAAGTATTCCATAAAAAAGTGTCTCTGCCTCTTAGAATGATAAGGCTTTCCTATATTGCTTCTGCATGCCAAGCTTTGGATAAAAATATCTTAGTCTTCACTCTGCCTCTTGTGTCTCAATAGTGAAATACTCATTATTGGATTGTTTCACAGATCCTCAGACTGCAAAGGAGATTTTTGATTTTGCAGTGAAGGCAATCAACCCACAGGTAAATCTGCCACATGCAAATTGTTCCACACAAATGGATCAGCCCTGATGAAGAATAAATCACATGACAAACTTTTTCTGGTATTACAGGTTGATCAGAAGCGATATGCAGTACACCTGGGTAAGACTGCAAATTAATTCAGTTTGTGTTGAGGTGGATACCATACCAATGGTGTCTTCTGTCATTTATTCTCTACTGGCTGTCTTTAAGTGGCTCTATTCTTCAATCTTCTAAACTCATCAGGGGGCAAAGCTGGTGTACCTTAAGTTGGAGTCTCAAGAGTTAAACATATATTTGGTTAAACTAGACAAGGTCTAGTGAGCCAATGAACAGTAGTACAAAATCTTCGTATGAGAGAGGAGTCATTGTAGGAATAGAAATAAGACAGATATCATACAGCAAATTAGGAGAAAAGAAAAGATGGGGTTAAAGGAAAAAATAGAAATAGAAGGGTAATTTCACTGGATGGCGAAGGAAATTAGGAACAAATGAAGTTCATTAAGAAAATGAGAAATTGGCTTATTAAATGTGAGTGGTTTATGCAGAAATTGCAAAAATGCAATGTTTGGGTACTAGGCCCATGACAACTGTGAAGGCTAAAACCCTCTTTAAAGATACTCTGCTCTCCCCCAACTAATTCATGAGGGATCTTGAAATTTCATTTATGCTTATATTTGGGGTTGTGAAATGACCTTTATTCTGAGTTCTTTATTGTCTGTATCACAGTTTGGTGGAGGAGGGGACCTGAGCATAATCGTCACCACGGAAACCAAATCTTTGTGAACTGTGTGATTATTATTATTTGTAACCAACAGAATCGCTCCCTTTCTTTTTCACTGTTAATGTAAATTACTTGAGAACACAGCTTAACTTTCCATAATGGTGTACCTTAAAAACAAGTAGGATTTTGGGGGCTTGTTTTAATGCTTAAGTTCTTAATGTTTGGGTACTGATACCATAATGGTAAAAAAATTACATTTTTTACCCTCCAGTCATTGTAGGTATACCTACCTAAAATCCTAATATGGACTTTGATAGTCTGGTCTGGTTTTGGAAAGCGGGATATAAGCCTGAGTCTTAATGAGAATTGTTATTAAATTGCAGCTGGTTTACAGTTGTTCAGCTGGCATGCTGCTCAGTTTGGTGCCTTGCTCCTGGACAATTATGTCACCCTCTTTGAAACAATGTGTAAATGGTGTGGCCATGCAAATCAGGACCTGAAGAAAGCCAGTCATTCTGCACTAGATTCATTCCTCAAGCAGGTACTGTAACTTCACTGGAATCTCTTGAGACTAAAGCGAGGTTAAATTTCTTGAAATAGTGAGAATACTTGGTGCTTAGAAGTTTGGTGAATCTGATTAATAAATAATTGTTTGAAGTGCTTCACGTGACAAGCTAGGTATCTTTTAAGAGTTACCGTAGTTTTTGGTGGCTGTTTTTGTGTTTCTGGAAATGCTGAATGTTTTGCTTCTGCTTTATAGATTTCATTAATAGTAGCTAAGGATGCAGAGCTACACAAGAATACGTTGCAGTTCTTCATGGAGCAGTTCTATGCAATCATCAGAAGAATGGATTCAAGCAACAAGGAGTTGTCCATTGCCATTCGTGGATATGGGCTTTTTGCAGCAGTATGTGCAGGAAACTTGTTCTGATAAAGGCCCGTATTAAATGGATTTAAAGCTAGGATTCATATATCATTCCTTTTACAGTTCTACACAGCTTGTTACATAGGGAATGCTTATGTTTCTGTATTAAGTGTTGAACTTAGTTAGTGACAATGTGGTTGAAAATTACTGAAATGCACACTGACTTTAGTGGGAGCACTATCAATGTGTATTAAGATTATTTAGAGAAGGTTAAGAAATGTGATAGTCTAGCTGGTTACTAGCTGAGTCTTTTCATTTTGCTGCCTTTAGAGCAGAGTGGATTTGCCTTGTAGAATTCTTGATGTGTTTCGCTGAAACCTAGTCACTGTCTTCTGTGACATGAGCTAGAAAGGAATTGAGTTAAAGGTATTGTTTCCAGAAAAAAATGATGTGTATCAAATTACTGAATTGAAACAAACATGTTAAAAATACCTCGTTACAAAACAAAATAAGTTAATTAGAATTGCATAATATAAATACGGACAATAATACTGCAAATTTTAATAGGAAAAGGGGATCCTTAGGCTCCAATACTTATAAATCTTTAATATGTTAAGATGCACTAATAGTTTCTAGCATGCTTAGAGTAAATCTTGGCCAAGCATCAGATGCTAAGTTGTGAGGCAGTGGAGTCTTGCTGCTACTACAAGTAGTGGCCTTAAACTAAACACAAGTTCAGTGAGTAAGTTGCACGACAGAACGTTTCTTTTACTTTCTAATCACTGAAATAATTTTAAATTAATACTTATGGTTCTTCAAATGATAAATGGATAGTCTTAATTTTGTCAGCATGTTTTTAGACAGACTAGGCTGAGCCTTTCGCCTCACTCTTGTATTCTGTAATTACCTAAATTAGTCCATTCTGTCTCCATGGGCAGTTCCCTACTATAGTTCTTGCTTGTGACCTGGTTCCTGGTTTCTTTTCATAAAGATTGTTTTTTTGTCCTAGTTCATGCTAAATACTGTGATTTACAAATCATTCTATAGAAATGTGGAAGCATTATTATATACCCTGTAGTACTGTTTGTGGTGCTTTCCACCACTTCATTAGTTTAAGAGGAGTCTGTATCATCCATACAGATCCCAGTACAATGAAAGTTCAGAACTTGTGCTGCTGGGTTAAATGTTAAATAGTAGTGGATGATAATTGGTTAATCCACATTAAGATCAGCCACTTCATATTTTTATTCAGCTAGGTCAAACTCTAAGTGAATATTATTATCCACAGTGCCATACATAAGATATTTGCAGTCAAGCTCCATGCATTTCAGACTGGATTTGAATCATGACATTGGAAGTTCAAGTACTCTTACAGTAAATTGCACTTCATCAGTCAACTGTTATTCTAGTTCATTGCAGGTACCACATTTCTTATACATGTAGAAAGTAGAATACCTAATTTATTCAGATGTATTGAATTCCTGGAAAAAAATAGATTATTGCTATTATGATTCAGTGAAGACTTGGCTAGGGTTTAGTGTTACAGCATAGGTTTGCTTAACTGTACAGAGTTGTGAAATCAGTATTTTATTTTCTCTCCTGTAAGCCCTGTAAAGCTATACATTCTCAGGATGTTGATGACATGTATGTTGAGCTACTTCAGCGTTGTAAGCAAATGTACCTCACAGAAGCAGAAACAATAGATGACCATCTGTATCAGTTACCAAGCTTCCTCCAGTCCATTGCAAGTGTGATATTCCATATAGATACAGTAAGTGGAGTATTTAAAGTACCAGTCATCTTTTTTTTTCTAATACAGGTAGAGATGTGTAATGAGGTAGTACCTGTGAACTTACCAGTGACAGAAGGTGTGTTTTTTAGCTGAAATATGATAACGTTCAGCTCCTAGGGAATGGGAATTGTTATTAGGATAATGCTTTAGTGGAGTTTATTTGAATAAACAAAATCCACAGAATATACTAAATAAAACACTACAGTGCATTGTAATGAAAACCAATTATGTAATGATAGCCAAATATGAACAGTTTTCTATTTATTGTGGGTGAAGCTATTTATTTGGACCTAGCCTTACCTTTCTTTTTATGTGTTTATTCTACAATACTGCTTTTTCTTTCGGTAATGATACTTAGTGTGTTCTAAGAGACTGTTACTTTTATTTTCTTCTCATGCAATGCTGTGTGTTCTAATGAGAGCTTTCTGCATCCTAGCTGGAGCTGGGAAGCAAGGTTGGGGCAGAGAAGAGACTTTCACTTATATTCTGTATTCAGATTGTTAAGGATTAGCAGATTATACAGCTGTGTTACTGTTGTTTAAGTAAATTGGTGCTTTTCTAAAGAAGTTTAAAACTGGTTCCACTGAAGCAGTAATCTATCCAGGAGCTGCTTTCCATAATATGTTCCAGGAAACTTTATTATTGTGTTTGTTCGGTTTGGTCTGTTGGGGTTGTGTTTTTTTTGTTGTTGTTGGTTGGTTGGGATTTTTTGCTGGTTTTTGTTTTGTTGGGTTTTTTTGATTGGTTGGTTTGGTTTTGGTTGGTGGTTGTTGTGGGTTTTTTTACATCTAACATGAATTCACTTGCTAAGTGTTTTACTGTTCCCAGACAGGTCATGATATAAACTCTTATAACAAAGAATTGTAGTAAGTTTGAAATGGATAAATATGAAATAATTTAGCATAATTCTTCACACTGATACTGAGTTATAATCATTGGCTTTGCATGATGGGTGTTTTGTTTTTATTTCTTCTAGATTCCTGAAGTATACACTCCAGTTCTTGAACATCTAGTTGTGCTGCAGATAAACAGCTTTCCACAGTACAGTGAAAAAATGCAGGTAGTCTGTTGCAGATCTATAATAAAGATATTTCTCGCCCTCTCAGGAAAAGGTCCAGTTCTCTGGAGTTTTGTTAGCACTGTGGGTGAGTCTGTAACATTAACTTTGTTGTGGTTTTTGGTGGGGTCGTGGAGTCTTTTTTATTTGGATCTTTTTTTTATTCCTAAAATGTTTAACTGATTGTAAGAGAGATATGTGGAATAGCCATTTGGGGTCAAAGATGAATCTTTTCCCATCTTCTAATAATGGATGTTTAGGGTTCTCATGTTTTTTTCCAGTAACCATTGTTAAATCATTTAAGTAATATGTTGAATAACTGTTTTGGATGAGGCAGTGGCTATCACCAAGGGCAACGGAGTATATTTTTGTGAAAAACTGTTTGAACATAAAGACTTATGTTCCTGCTCTGAAGGATTATGGGGAGAAAGGGATTTCACAGAAAAATGTACAAAGCTCTGTTCAATACCATTTCACTTACCCCTACAAAATATCACAGAAATGAGGGTGAGCGCTATCTGTGTTAGAAATGCAGTCTTTCTATGCTCTGGAACTTGTACATAGAAAAAGAGAAAATTCCAAGTATGCAGTTAATGAGATAAAGTCCTGCAAATGTAATAGTGTCAGCACTGGGACCTGATAATTCGAGTAGCCTCCAGCATGCTGGCATTTTATTATAATGATTTTCAGAAGTTATTTTAATTTTATTTCAGTTATTCACTGTGGCTTTTCTCTTTTGTGGCGTTTTCATTGTTTTCTATGTTCTTGGTTTGGGATGGAGTGCACTCAACCACCATGCCAGAATGGAGATCCTAAGTTCATGGCTGTGAGAGTCACTCGGAGTTGTTGTTGCCTTTTTCAGTATGGGCATTATGGGCAATGCCTTGGTCATCACTGCTTTCAGAGTCAGCAGAAAATCAAAGCAGTATTGAGAAAAAGTAATAAGAAGCAAGTTCAAAACTGGTTCCCTGTGAAACATCATAGAATATATGATTTTGGCTAGATTTGTCCTTAAAGGATTTATTATGTTCTTTTTCCTCTCTCTCATCCTGACAGAATATAGAAAACAGAAAACTGTTTTAATTCATTGCTAACATAGTGAGTGATACAGATGCTGTGCCTTTTTAAGTCTGCTCAGGAAATGTATTTTTGTTTGTTTGTTTCAGTGCATCAGGGATTAATCAGAATCTTCTCCAAGCCAGTCATGTTTTCAAAGGTAAAATAGCTGTTTAAGCGTATTTATTTGATCTAAATTCCTAGAGAACACATTCCAGTACTTGATGATCTAGGCCAGTAAAAATGGGAAGGCCCAAAGAAGCAAAAATAGTGCTGTCCAGTTTGAATTATGGCTCAGTTGTTACTAGTCTTTGGTCCCTACATGTGGTCTGCATAATGAGGATGTGGCTCTTGTACTGAATGAAAAATGACAGGAAATAGACTTTTGTTCTCTGCAGTTTTTGTTTGATTGAGTTGTCTGTAACAAAGTAGGTTGTAATTAAGGTCATCCAACTTTCTTCCAGGTTAGCAAATTTTGGACATGTTAAAAGTTGTACTGAATGTTAAGGGAGGATGTTAAAGCTTCTTAATCCTAGGCAGCCAGATAACTATAGAGCTTCTCAAATAACCACCAGAAGTAGAAGAGCTTTAGAGATTTTTGGAAGAAGCTAGCTAGTTTCTGTTCTTGTCAGATTGGCTAAATGAGAAAGCTAAACATTTTGTGTTTCTGTTGGCAGAAGTAATTTTACATTCTGTTCTAGCTTGGATCAGGTGGACATTTACACAGTCATACTGGGATTTGGCTGAGATGGAGTTAGTTTTCCCCATAGCAGCCATTATAGTGCTGTGCTTGTATTTGTAGCTGGAAAGGTATTCATAAAACACCAGTTTTGGACACTGCTGAGCAGTGCTTGCAGAGCATCAAGGCTGCCCTCTCCAGCATCTCCCCCACACACCCTTGTATCTTGGAAGAGGACATAGCCAGGACCCAAACTGACCAAAGGGATATTCCATACCATATGAGGTCTTCTTAGCAATAAAAAGATGGGGGAAAAGAGGAGGAGGAGGGAAGTGACATCCACTAGTATTATATGTGTCTTCTGGGGCAACTGCTAGTCCTGTTGAAGCCCTGCTTCTCTGCTGATGGGATGCAGAGAAAAGTCTTTTGTTCCCCCTTGCTTCCATGCATGGACCTTGCTTTATTAAACTGCGTTTATCTCAGCCCACAAGTTCTATCTTAACCCTCATATCCTCCTGAGGAGGGGAGTGATAGGGCGACTTCATGGGCACCTGGCATCCAGACGTGGTCAACCACCACAATTCTTTAAAGAACTGCATTCTTTCAGGGTTCTTTTGGAAAAGAAACTGGATCAGAAGAATCCCGTGAAGATGGAGAGATTGGGACAGGGAGATGGAAAGTGCCAATGTATAAAGACTATTTATATCTCTTCAGAAATCTACTAAGCTGTGACACAATGAAGGTAAAAGCGTAGTTAAATGGAAATACTAAAGGAAACATAGTCCTGAGGCTTATCACTGCTTTTCTAACCTTAGATTTTTTCCAAATGTCATGCTGTAGAAAACTCTTTTCTGGGTTTAATTGGATTCTGTGGCTGATAAATGAATAAATCAGGGATAAATTTAGGCTTCCATAGCTGAGAAAGCTGGATTCTCTAGATCAATCAAATCTTGGTTTGTAAGTACAAGAAATAATTGTCATTGGAGTTTTGTAACATGAACTTTTTCCCTCCTGCAAAGGATTGTAGTTTTGAAGATGAAAACTTTCTTACTGCAAATTCATCACTGCAGTCCCTGAATCGCTTGCTATATGATGAATTTATAAAATCTATTTTGAAGATTATTGAGAAATTGGACCTGACTGTTCAGAAAATGGATGTCAATGAGCAGGTGAGACCTGAGGACTTGTCCATTAATTCCTGCTGCTGTAGGGGAACCAAAGACACGTTCCCTGTTTTCTTTTCATTATGCTTAGATAGCAACTTACAGTGTCCTTGAAGTAACACTTGTACTAGGCAAGATGTTTTAAGTCATATTGTTGAATGTTGCATTGCGGTGTTAGGAGATGGAAACGTGAAAATTAGTCCAAGTTCACAGAATCTGTTATTTTAGGCTCCCTGCTCTGGCATCTAGTGATTTTAAACTTTGTACATGCTTTCTCTTTAAAAGCCAGGATCTCTTAGTATGTTTTCAAATCATTGATGTGTCAGTGTCCTTTATGTCAGACAGCTAGTAGCAGGTAGAAAAAGAAGAGACAGACTATTTATCTGGGAAAAAAGTGTAAGTGCTTTCTGTGTTGTTGCAGATCCAGTGTTCTCACTTCAGCATATTTATTTTCAGGATGAAAATGAAACTGGCAGTACTTTGATTGGGCCTACTTCTGATCCTGCTTCAAACCTTCAGCCAACAAAGCTGACAGACTTTATTGCCTTTATAAATCTAGTGGAATTCTGCAGGTATTAATATGTTTTTATGTAACTTAAAAGTTACAAAATAATTGGAAGAAATTTGAAGTGAGATTTATTTAAGATGCCTGCTTCTGATTTGGGATGTTATTCCATATTTCAGAATGTACAAGGTGATTAACAGGGAGACAATGTTTCAGATACCTGGGTCATAGGTAAAAACGTAATAGCTCATCAGCTCAGTTTTTTTTTTGTTTTAAGAGTACAGGAGAAAAGTAATTAACTTTCTTTATTCAGGTGCAGTTGTCTTTCAGTGTATGTTATATATTTTGATATCATACTGACCATATATCCTAAATACTTTAGAAACCAGAAGCATAGTCTTCATAGAGTAGTATTTAGGCATGAAGTGAAAGGTACAGCATTGTTTGCCTGTGGAGGTCCAGGCAATACTGCAGTAATGAAGTGTGATATGTGTGTATGTGTGTATATGTGTTTGTATAAAATCAGTAGTAGGATACAATGAGGCAGAAATGGCTTTGCACTGTAAAGCAGAAAAAGGTATTCTTCCTGTGCTTGCCTTAGAAGGCAGCATGTAATTATTCTCTCACTGTCTCTGGAGCTGTTCTGTTACAGCAATACTTCTCTTTCTTCTACCAATGTGAAAGCTTGGGAAAAAAATGAAACAAATGTTTTATTGAGTGTCGTCACACTCCACCCCCCATATGTTTTCTGTTCTAGAGAGATACTTCCAGAGAAGCATGTTGAATACTTTAACCCTTGGGTATATTCCTTTGGTTATGAGCTTATTACACATTCAACAAGACTACCTCTTATTAGTGGATTCTATAAGCTGCTTTCAGTTACAATGAAAATTGCCAAGAAAATAAAATATTTTGAGGTGAGATCTCTTTTCCCTGATGGAGCAGTAGCGTTGTGTTGACAATGGTACATTCCTTTATATATACTGTCTTATGCACTATGGAAAATAGTTCATTGAAACTGTTATCCAGTCGTTTCAAATGTTTATAGCATCCTATGCCTCTAGTTAGAAGCACATAGAAAATAAAAATTTAGACTAGAAGCCCAGTTTCTGAAGAAACACTATCCTTGTCATATTTTCGTCATACATGTCTTACTTGAGTAATATTAAGTCTGTTCCAAAAAGCAAATCCTCAGTGCACTGTGTTAATGGTAGTTCTGAGAAAACAGACATATGTTTCAAGTTTTCATTGAAGCCAGCATCATATTGGACAGTGATGTATGTATTCTGACTTGAGCTTGTGCTGCATGTTTGTACTGTGTACTATGTTTTTTTAATGCTCTTGACTTGTGGTTTCTGTTTGGTAGAGTGTCAGTCAGAGGAGTCTCAAAACATGTCCTGAAGACCCAGAAAAGAGCTCTTGCTTTGCACTGTTCGTAAAGTTTGGAAAAGAGGTAAATTATTTTGCTAGCAAACTTTCTTAGTCAGAGTATAAACACACATAATGAGAATCTTGCATCTGTGATAGAAGTATTTCAGCTCCTTGAATTATGCAACATAGTTTGGGTGTAAGATCTTTTTCTGTCTGTTTTTTACTTAATGTCAAAGAGATGTATTGATCACCTATTCATGTAGAATTGAATAATTGTATAATTGTACATTAAATATTGTCTGGTAACTGTCTGCAGGTGAATGAGATTCCAGTATTGGTTATGAGTTGTTCATTTTACATGAATATTAATATAGCTAATTTTTGATTTATTTATCTGAATTGTAGGTTGCAGCAAAAATGAAACAGTATAAGGATGAGTTGTTGGCATCCTGTCTGAATTTTCTGCTCTCTTTACCACATGACATCATCATGCTTGATATCAAAGCATACATTCCTGCACTGCAGGTAGGTCAAAGTGATGTACTGCTAACAAACTTTTTTCTAGAATGCCTACAAAAAATTCTGGAGCAAGCTTAGTATCCTGTTGAGCAATTAAAATAAGTATTAAGCTTTGTATGTTTTCCATGAGATAGAATAAAAATGATAATTTGAAGAAACAATTAGATTGTCAGAATTTGCTTGTGTGCTAAGCTGACTCTGTTAGTGCCTGTGTTGCAATACAATGTATATCTCCTGTGCTGATCTTGAGTGAAATGTTAAGTAGACAAAAGTTAATAAGAAAGAAGATGTATGCTAAATGCTTTCAAATATGTGGGGCTTTTTACCTTTAAGTAACAGTAATAAACATGAAAGTAATAGAAGTCTGAAAGTAATAGTAATGAAAATGATTGTTTTACATTTGACACATAGAATGCATTTAAACTGGGCCTTAGCTGTATCCCAATGGCTGATCTGGGACTGGATGCTTTGGAAGACTGGTCAGCTCACATCCCCAGACATATAATGCAGCCTCACTATAAGGATGTTCTGCCTCTTCTTGACGGTTATTTGAAAAACTCTACATCTACAGGTACAAACAGACAAAAAGTTGTTAGTCTTAACGGAGAGGAAAATACTTTTTTTTCGTAGTTATGCCTAAAGGTATGGACGTGACATACTTTTTGTCTGTATTGTGGGCTTACTGTGTCTGGAACAATATAACTTCTCTTACACTCCAAAGTTTACCTTTGTTTTAAACTAGGATTATTTTTTTATGTATTTTTATTATTTATATTATATTATTTATATTTTTTTATTATTTATTTTTCATTAGCTATAGCCATTTTTATATGCCACTTCTCTGTGGTTTGTTCCTTATATCCTTAAATTAGCTTAGTTTTCACTAATAGAATCTCATTTTCCTCAATAAAAATTTTAAACCAAAGAATAATTGTCACATCTTAAAAACAAAACCAGGCAAAATCAGGGTGGGTTTTTTCTTAAAGAAACTGAGTAGGTGCATGAGGTGCTGGTACAATAAACTAATATGTGGGGTTTTTGTTCATCAGTTGAATCCCAGAACAACTGGGAAGTGAGGAAACTTTCTCGAGCAGCACAGAAGGGATTTAATAAGGTTGTGATACAGCGTTTAAGAAAAGTGAAGACTTTTTCATTGGTAAGATAACTGTTTGTTTTTAGAGTTAAATGTGAGTTAATCACTTCCCACTTTCTCTTCTTTCATTGCATGCATACATTCTTTTTCTGAGGATTATTTCTACCTTAGATCAGTTCAGTGAATCCTGTTCTACAGTATGGCTTTAAAAGCTGTTACATCAGCACAGCTGGAAAGATGTCATATTTGAGGGTGAGAATGGAAATGAAGCAGGGAAAAGGAACTGTAAAAAAAAGAAATCCTGTAAGCTAGCATCAGTGCTAGACTGATATACTATGGAAACAAAAATTTAACTCCTACACCCTAAAATGAGGTCCAAGCTTAACAGTGGTGCAGTGTGCAAATACTGTTTGTGAATGTGTAACTTTACTTTTTGAGGATTTGGGATTTTTTTTACTGTCTTGAGGATTATAGTCTTAAACATCAAGCATGCATGTCGTTTTGACCAGTGGCTTCTCAAGTAGCTCAAGATTAAGTGTAGTTTTATATTTCCCAGTGCACACACTACCTTGGAACAAACCTTTTTTAGGCATGAAACCAAGTTACTCCTATATATATATGTAACTCTTTCCAACCTAATGATCTTTAAAATGAGTAAATTTTACATCCCATACAGGCTGCTTATGAAAATCAGTTGGCTGCTTACATACAGATACAGGATCTAAAGTTTAAATCCTGGGATTATAACAAATGAAGAGAGTAATTTTTACTTCAGATTTCTTTCAATTTTTTAGGCTATTATGTCATTCTGTAGGTGTTTGTTATCTGTGATGATAACATTTTAACCTTTACTTGAGAAATGGCAATTAAAAGCCCACAAAATGTGATAAAACTGCCTTCCAGTCTTGCCTTCTTTTGCTTATTGAACAAAATCTGTTCTTGTTTGATGCAGGTCTTCTCCTCACATGTTCTTCATTTTACCTTTTTCATCCATATGTTAACAAAAGCCATAAAAGTTTAATTCAGTATGTAAATCAAGTTACTTCTATATAGAAGTAACTCCTCCTTCATTAATATAAGTGTGTTGAATTATTTAGGATGATAATTCCTCCTTGGAAGCAGTAAGGATTAGAGTAGCATGCCTTCTTGGATCTTTGGGAGGGCAGATCAACCACAACTTAATTACAGGTGAGTGTGTCAGTGTGAGTAAAAATACTTACATGCTCTTCTCTGTTCAGTCTTTGAATAAGCATTATAATTTGATTATAAAATATATAAATCTAATTTTAAAAAATGGACAAGTATAGTGAAATTACCTGATCATGAGATTTAAGGGATAAATACAGCACAAAATTTAGTCTGTGTGAAAACTAATGCAGTTGTATAGAAGTTTTGTTCATTTCTTTTTGTGCCTGTGTTTGTTTTTTTCTGCCTTTACAGTCAACTTTGTTTCTGCCAAGTAGTTCTCTGTTGCTTATTTAGAAATACTATGGGAAAGTAGCATTTTTCCCTGGAAAGCAAATACGAAGTGTGCTTGTACTTTGTTAACCAAATTAACAAACATGAGAATATAGGGAGAAAGGAGAATTAGTATGGCAGTTTTCCCTGGAGGACATAGCCATAAATGTAGTCATTTTCTGTGCAATTGCAGAAGTCTGTATGTTAGAACTGATCTTCTGTTATAAAAAATTCTTGAAGACAAAAGTAGTATATTGGGAGTCTTAAAGGAGTATGTTAAATCAAGGTTTATAATTGTTTCCAAACAATTGTCTGGGTTTATAATTGTCTCCAAACTTACCTGTATTGAAACTGGAGGCTGCCTCAAATGTATGCTGAAAGTGTTGGCTGCAATTATTTTTTCCATTTGATGGCTAAACATCTGTTTGGATCTTCAAATAAAACCAGCCTTCTAACATAATTCTGGTACATGTAACATCCAGTAATTTATAAAGCATTAATGTTGTATGGCAATCTACTGAAGCTGGAAGATTCCATATTTTTTTGACTGAGCTACAGAAATACTCTGTGTTACGTAAAGCTCATTTTTTGTTTTGATCTTTTTGAAATGCATTAGCTACCTCTGCAGAAGAGATGATGAAGAAGTGTGTGTCCTGGGACACTGAGAAGCGTCTGAGCTTTGCTGTACCATTTGCAGATATGAAGCCTGTCATCTACTTGGATTTATTCTTGCCTCGTGTTACTGAACTAGCTCTTTCTGCAAGTGACAGACAAACAAAAGTATTGATACTTTTTATGCATATTTTTCATGCTAGCTGATAAACACTGCACAAAATAATGTCTTCCTTGTTAAGAAAAGCTTGTTTTAATCAGTTCAAATGTAGTAGCAATTGTTTCTTTGGTGCCCTTTCATGGTGACATTATACTGAGTGTTTAAAAACTGAAGGGCATAAGTTGCTATGAGACAGCAGTGTGTTTTGAGAATTAGACCTAACACAAAAATGAAAATTTTAAACTAATTAATCTTCAGTGTTGTTTGGCCACCTCCTCCTCATGCCTAGCCTATGTACTTGTGGACCCATTCCAGCAGAACACTTAAACAAATGTTTTGCTGCTTTGCTGGATTGGGATGTTGATATCCAAAAAGTCCAGAATGCAGCTATCCTTGGAAGTACAATGATGGTTGACTTATCCAGTGATAAATTTTCTCCAGCTGAAAAGCCCATGATAGAGACTAAAATCCTAGGAGAAAGGCCAGTTAGACTGTGCATAAATAATTTCCATGGACATGATCTGTTCCCAGAATGGTGATTTAGCATAGATTGGAGTGATTTCTCAGGTATTCTTGTGACTTATTCTCTCCTGCCCACAATTTTGTTTTCTCTGTGAAGGTAATGGATGCATAAGCAAAGGGATTTTTAAATTTCAGGTTGCTGCATGTGAACTGCTACATAGCATAGTCACATACATGTTGGGAAAAGCCTCTCAGATGCCAGAAGGATGTCAGGGTCCCCCACCCATGTATCAGTTACATAAGCGAATATTTCCAGTACTGCTTCATCTTGCTTGTGACGTAGACCAGGTAAACACATTCATTCATAAGCATTTTAGCTTGTTTAACATATGTTTTACTGTGAGAATTAATTTATAATGGTTCTTCCCTTCATGTTATAGTATGACAGTATTCAGTCAGGTTGGCTTGTGGGTAAAATTGTTGAAACCCAGGAAGTCAGAATAATATATTCTTAAGGAAGCATTGCTTTTTATTCTTATATATTTTGAATAGCGAAATAGCATGGAAAGATATTAGTGCTGGAAATATAGTTAATGTTTACTCTTTTTCAGGTAACAAGACAGTTGTATGAGCCTTTAGTCATGCAACTCATTCACTGGTTTACCAACAACAAAAAATTTGAGAGTCAAGATACAGTGGCATTCCTGGAAGCTATCTTGGTAGGTCATAAGTCTTTCTCCTCTTTTTCTCTGTGTCATGTGACCTTATTTTTAAGTAGCATTTTACTGCCGAAAGAACCAGGAACCCGTGAACAGATATAACGTCTCCTTATTTGTCTGAAAGAAGGAAAAAAGTTCAACAACTTATTTTTTATGACCATTTAATATTTCTTTACTGAGATTTTGATGATGGATTTCTCTATTTCTTTGGCATTCTTAAAATGTAGGTGTGGCATCTTTAGACTCTTTATAGGATTAATGAAACATTTTTATCATCAGTGTATAGAAGGAACTGCAGAAATACTTTCACACCCCCCACACTCCCCCAAATGAAAGCTGTTTTGATGTGTACTTAATTTTTCTCCCAAGTTTCTTTAAAGCTTTTGCACCTGGTGAAAGCAAATTTAAACCTGAACTGGTTGGAGACAAGGTACGTCAGGAGGTTTTGCAGTACTTTTTGTAAATTATAGTCAGTGTTTTCCCTTCTAAAGCAGAGGAGATTGGGTCATCAGGAAATGAAGTGACTTCGACGAGATTCCTAAACTGGTAGCTGAGAACAGAATAGAAATCCAGGTGTTTGAGGCCTAATCCAATCCTGTGAAGGCTGAAAATACTGCCCTTCCCTTGGATAATAGTAATTTTGAAGCTTCATTATTTCTAGGACACCTTGAGTTTTTCAAGTTACAAATAATACTGTCTAAGTAAGCTGTTTAATACTGCACTGAGACAATGGCAGGTTTTGGTGGGGGGTTTCATTATTGTAATGAAATACTCTTGTGCAATTGCAGAGTGGCATAGTGGATCCAGTTGACAGCACTTTGAGAGATTTCTGTGGTCAGTGCATACGGGAATTTTTGAAATGGTCTATTAAGCAGACGACACCAAGGCAGCAGGAGAAAAGCCCAGCAAATACCAAGTCTCTCTTTAAACGTTTGTATAGTCTTGCTCTTCATCCCAGTGCTTTCAAGAGACTGGGTGCAGCACTTGCTTTTAACAGCATCTACAGAGAAGTTAGGTGAGCAAACAGAGCTTGAAACACTAACTAACTTGGACTAAAGGTTCAAGGAGATAAAATGAATTAAATGTAAAACTCAAGTAGTCATCCAGACTTCTGTTGACGTATATAATAGCTGTAAAATTGAGTTACTTGCCTTATTTATTTTTAATTATAATTTTGTAGTTTGGGCTTTCAGGAAGTAGGGAGCATATAAATTTAAATTTCTGAAGTTTGTGGGAAGTAATCTATTCCTTTTAAATGTGCTTAGCAAATTTCCTTGCTATTTTTAGAGTGGTTTAAATGTATTGTTTGTGCAGATATCTTGTGCAGTTTATTTCTACAGTATTTTAGTTATTTACGTATTTATTAAATTAGAGTGTCACACTTAGTGCTTCTTCTACTCAAGTTTCTTATCTAATTTCTTCCTGATTTTTAAAGGGAAGAAAATTCTCTGGTGGAGCAGTTTGTATTTGAAGCATTGGTTGTATTTCTGGAAAGTCTGGCTTTAACCCATACAGATGAGAAATCATTAGGTGAGCTGTAATTAGTTGACTATGGAATTAAAAACAAGAAGTCATCCTCTTGCTGCAGGAAAAGTAAAAAAAAAAACGTAAAAAAAAGAGTGCTAACTTCTGCAGTAAAGGAAGGATCTCATTACTCATAGAGGTCATTTGGTACCTAGTTAGGAACTCTTTGAATCAACTTACTGCAACATAAAAAGGTGAAAGATTTTGAGCCCAGGAGAAAGAACCTTTTCACATTCGATGGCTCACAGTTTTATAGTAATACTAAAAATGCTACTGGTGCTTCTGATTTGAGTCCTGGATTAGCAGCTACACAGTGAAAAAATATAAAGTATATTCTTTTATAATAAACAAAATGTTCCAGAAATTGACATTTCTGTATATTCTGTGGAAGATTTCCACTGGTTTGTAATAACCTTTCCTGGCCGACTTGTCATTCTTCTCTACAACAGTTTGTAGTTTGTGAAGAATCCATGACCTCTTCCAGTGTACTAATGATTTTTCAGTAAACCTGCTCTTTTATCTCCTTTTTTTTTTTGCCCCCCATGTTCTGCCTTTCATCCATTAATAGTAATTAGAACACACACACACACACAAGATATTACAAAGCTTTATTTCTTTCCAAGAAAACAGTTCAGGGGTATGATAAAGTGTCCCCAGAAGAAATTGTAAAATGGGAAAATTTTGCAGTTTCTCTGTGCATGATCACAGAAAGCAGAATACACCGTTTTACAGCAAATGCCTGATGTTTGGCTAAGGCCATATTGGCCTGACTCCTATTTTGTAATTTATTCTGTGGCCTTGAAAAATTGATTGTGGAAACATAGAGCTGATAGATACTATCCTGTAAGTCTCTTGCATCATTTCTGTAGTGCTAATACCTCAATTTGTTTAACCAAATTACTAGCATTTATTTAATAGATGTCAATTCTCTCTTTCTATCAGGTACCACTCAACAATGTTGTGATGCAATTAATCACCTGAAGCGCATAATCAAGCATAAAGCACCTTCTCTGAACAAGGAGGGGAAACGGCGAGTACCACAGTCAGTAATTTGCCATTTTGGGGGGTTTGTTTGTTTGTTTGGGGTTTTTTTAATTAAGGATGTAAGTAGTTCCATTCAACTCTTGGGATTCTGAATGTGGAATTCATCCTGTGGCTGTTGCTGATGCAGATCTCCTGATAAGTCTCTTGGAACAATTATGGGAATTGCTGGACATAATTTTACAAGATCATGATGGTCACTTTTTATTCCAGCATTTTGAGCTTGTTTTAGTTTGGCTAGTGAAAAAGGTGAAAGAAGCAAGAATGAATTCAGTATCAGACTGGATGAAGTTGAGTCATCTGATCTGGTCATATAGCTGACCGCTTACCCTGCTTTGAGCAGGAGGTTGGACTGGTGACCTTCTCAGGTCCCTTTTTACCTGAATTATCATGTGATCCTAAAGAAACAGATAAGTGATGTTTGAGAATTAATTAGCTCACTGGTATGGCATTTGGTAAGTTAGCAGAGTGGATGATTAGGGCTGGGGAGAGAAACTGTGGAGGCTTATTTAAGCTTTAATCTTCATTTTTGTTTCTTTGTTAACAACGAGAAGAGAAGGCACCTGATTCTGATCTTTAAATTGTTGCTACAAAGGCTATGATCTTGGGATCCAAAGTAAACTGAGGAGAAGGGAAAGTAGTGCAAGACGTGCTTGTAAGAGGAGCTGTGTCTTGTAGAGGAGATGGGTTGTGCTTAGATAGGTAAAAGGACATTGATAATGCTCTCAGAACATTGTGATTTATTTTTTTTTTAACTGGAAGACACTGATTTCTTGGTAGATACCAAGAGGAATTGTTAATCCCTAATAATTTTGTGCAGAGGATTTCCAGCTACTAAGTCAGTGTGTCTTTTGGACGTTGTCATGTGGCTGTTAAAGCAGTGTGGACGACCTCAGACAGAGTGCCGACATAAAGCCATGGAGCTCTTCTATGAATTTGTTCCTTTATTACCAGGTATTTTAAATCACAGTGCACCATTATCTTTGCTTTCTAAACACTGTGCACACCTTCCCTCCATGTTTTCCGTGCAAAGTATTACTTTCAAGAAAAAATATTTTTTAAATAAATGCCTGTTTCCTCAGTGCTATTAAGCAGAAACTGAATAGTTGCTCATATTGGAAATCAAATACCATGAGAACCTCAGGGTTTGTGGGATATTTGTGAGCATAGATGAGGGTTTTATTGTGAACTTCCTTCTAGCCAAAAAAGAGAACTTAGAGGCCCAGAGCTACTGTTGTATCCAGCTATGAAGTCAGTGTTTGCTGAGCCGGAACTAGTAGGAGTGTCAAAAACGGACCACTTCTCTGTGGGTAATTTAAGTAGTATGGCCAAGGCTACACCAGAACCAACACCTTCTGTGCTAGAAGATCCAGTTGAAAACACAAAGTTTGAGCATGTCCATCCATTTGCTCTAATTCCTTCCTAGTTTGAAATGTTTTTATTTCTACCAGGAAACAAGTCTCCGTCTTCTTGGCTGGCTGATGTTCTGAAAAACCAAGATGTTTCTTTTCTCATTAACAAATTTGAAGGAGGTGGCAGTGATGCTAAAAGTCCATCTGGGATCCTTTCTCAGCCGACTCTCCATGGTATGCAGGAGCCCTTCAGTTTACAGACTGTAATGCGGTGGATGGATATGTTCTTAGCCGCACTGGATTGCTACAATACATTCTTTGAGCTGCGAATGATCAAACCTCATGAAATACTGGGTGAGTGAATAACTGTTGAGTTAGGCTCTTTTCATGTCTGTTACACAAAGCCCATCCAAGATGAGTTCCTAACTAGGACTTTAAGCATTATTCTTAAGTGCAGAATTGATGAATTTGATAAACTCTCCCAAAGGCTTCAGTGAAAGTTGTTTTACTGGATGTTTTTTGATGAAGAAGTGCTTTGTTAATAGTGCATCTTAAAATGTTTCCTTTTAGTCTTAGAAGTACACCTTTACATTTCAGTCTCTCATTCGTCTACTCACCAGCAGCTTCTTTTACTCTCCCATCTTCAAAAATCATTCTGTACCGCTAATTTCCCTTTGTTAAAGAGAGCAACAGGTTATGTATATATGTATTTGCTTGTTTATTTCCCCTCAATCCTTCCAAAGCTGTTTACCTACTCTTTATTAAGGTCTGGAGAATAAAGGCACCTTTTCACTTCAAGCCCTGTACATTTTCCCTTTCTTCAGTTCCTGATGCTTCACCTGCATCAGGTCCAAACTCCTTGTATTTGAATTTTGATTGGGTGTGTAATCATACCTTGTATAGCCATAGGGTCTCTCACAGAGTTTTTCTTTTAATTATTTATGCCAGATTAAACAAAATGCCTTTTTTGGTCACTGATAATACACTTGGATAGTTATTTTAATGTGAGGTCTTGTGCAAGTTCCAAGTTGTCTGTTAGTGTCGTCTCTTGGTTTAAAACCATACTGTAAGGTCACTGTTGGATGCAGCTAGCATCCAGTTAGTAGAGAGCTGCTGTATCATTTCAACTTGGTCTGATTCTTCTTAGGTATAAATGCAAGATCCTCATTCTTGGAAGCTGTGCAGTTCTTCCTGGAAACTATTGCTTTGCATGATATCAATGCAGCAGAGCAGTGCTTCGACTGCAGATCAAAAGGCAGTATGTTCAGTCCACAAGAGAGAGACATGTATAATTACAGCAAGTGTACCATTATAGTCCGAATCATGGAGTTTGTCACCATGATCCTGGAAACATGCCAGCAGGATTTCTGGAAGGTAGGCACTGAAATCTGTAGTGCATAAAGGAAACAAATTTTATATGTAGTTAAAGATTTGTGTCTTAATTGTGAGGTTAGTTCACTGGAGAACATCACCTTTCGTGGTGCTTTAACTGAAATTGGTGTCACAAACTATTATGGTCTTAGCATCTAAGTGAATAGAATTGTATTGCACAGGTGAATTCTAGTGGGTGATGTAGTTCTGATTAGAGGAATTAATGTTTCCTGTATATTCCAGTTGTATATTGACTTACCAGTTCCTGTATGTTGACTGTGAGATTGCTGTTTAGTATGGAGTACTTGCAGTGAGTATTTTCTCTATGACTCCTGATGGCCTTAAATCTGTGGAGGTGATAGCTGCTTAAAAGTCAGAAAGGCAGATTGTGGCGATTCTTTCTTGAATTCAGTATAGATGCTAGGTCTCTCAGTTTGCCTAGCTTTGATGTAGTATAAACGCTACTTAACTATATAAAGTATAGTACACATAAGTCTCTTATGAAGTTTACACTGCCAAGTTTAGTTCTGAGACTATGACTGTAATTTTCTGTAAATCTCTAATAGTGTGCAGAGGTGTACATCTAGATTTCAGAGTGATTACAGGTGTATGATCAGGACTGAAACAGGCCTGTGTGGATGTAAAAGATCTTCTGTGCAGTTTGATGAGATAGCATATATGCTATGTATATTTTTATAGATACTTAATTTCTGTGGATTAGCACAATTGAAAGTCAGGCATTTCATAGAGTAAGAGAATGTCAGTGAGAATAGGTACTGTTTCATGTTCGGTTTCATTTTAGATAGAAGAACTAATGATAAGTTATGAAGAATATAATAGGGAAATCTAAACTGATTTTAAATAAAGCTTTTGTTCAATGTTTTATTCTTTTTAGCTACTTGAGAAGGAACTGCTTAATGCAAATTTTATAGAGCTTCTCGTGATGATAGTGTGTGATCCATCACATGTAGGCTTCAACACAGCTGATGTACAAGTCATGAAAAATCTCCCAGATATCTCAGTAAGACTTATGAAAGCTTTGATGAAATCTCCCTATAAGGAATCTTTGAAACTGTGCATAAAAAGGAGAATCACACTGCAGAGGTAAGTGGGGATTTTCTGGTATGAATCAAGAACAAATGCCACATACCATGAAAAATGGAAAATATATAACATGTGTGGCTGCATATGGAGCTCCCCACCAACATAATGTTCCTGCTTCTCTTTTCTCATTAGCCTTGAGGACCTTTGTTCTGTTGATCTGTTTAATTCAGAAGCACGTATTGATCAAGTTAGGTTTAGCACTGTCCTTTCTGCCTGCAAGCAACTCCAGAAATCTGGCCTGCTTCATTCTGTTCTTCACAATCAGGTAATTGTTTATCCATAAGATAGAGGTGAATATTTTTATACAATAAAGGCCTTTTCTTTTGTAGGATGCCAGTATGACAACAGAGAATCATCAGATGAAGAAGTTAAGTAAAATGAGATCAACCATGAAGAACTGGACTTGAATGGGACCAGAAATAAATGTTTTATGTTTATTCTACAAATCTGAGTAGCACAATACTTGAGGTTTGAAAGATCTTTGTAGTTATGTCTGTCTTTCTCCAATTTCCAAGATCTGGAGGCAGCCAGAATCTACCTAAAACTTCCTCTCACTGAGCTTCACAAGGCTGAAAAATTGAAAAATCAGGATTCACTATCCTAAAAAGGAGACATTTTTCAGCAATTTTTAAACAGAGAACATTCAAAGTGATGAGAGAGATTAGAAAATTAATACCTTCTGGATGATTAGAAGCACTATAGTGAGTCTGAGTTGCAGGAAAACAGGATAGAGAGCGGTTGGGGGATGGGGATGGAGGCTATAGTTCTCAAATTCTACTAAGTTTCTGTTTGTAGTAAATCTCTTTTATTTCAGGCTATACAACAGCCACAGACAGAGAATTTGTCTATTGGTGGGCAAGGTTATATGTAACAATTAACAGAATATTTAATTTCTGTGGGGGTGTTTGTCATCCATCCTTTATGTCTAAACAAAAGCTAGAGCTGTGATTGTAGGAAGGAGCTGCGTGGTTTACCCTTTGTGGCCCATCTGGTTTGACTAAACTGTTCATTTTACTTCTGTAGTAATAGTGTTACCTTGGAAAAAAAAAAAGTCTGGGGAGGACCAGAATCTTTTGAAGATTTTCCAGTTATTGTTAGCTTGTTCTGAACTTTGTACACAACAAGGTTGTCTCATTAAAAATTTGTGCCTCAGTTAGAAAGGTGTCTCATCATGGTATATTTGCATCACTTTATAAGAAGATGACCTGGAGTTCAAGTGTTTTCCTTAGCTATACAGACAGATTGGAAGGCCCTTTTGGTTTATTTTTTCAGCATTTATTAATTATCACTTGTTTGTTTGTTTATTTCCATAGGATGGAGAGCCTCCTTTCTCAGTTGGCTCTAAACTTCTTTCAGTTATTTATAAAGGCATTGCACCTGGAGGTGAAAGAGTATCTCTTCCACTGTTAGACATCAGCAGTAAGAAACTAGCTGATAGACTCCTGCAGCTAGCGTTTGATATTGATGACCAGGTAGGATACAGTTCTCTAGTTTCAGTACTTGATCATCATTTAATACTTATCATCAGTACTCTTCTACCCATATTTTGTGTAGCAGAGACTGATGTTTTATTTATTTTATTACAGAGGAGCTGTAACAATTCTCTGGCTTAATTGAGTGACAGTTGTAGATAACAATAATTTCAGTGTTCTGTTTATACTTTATTTTTGTGCTTTCTGGTAACATAAAAGAGTTTAGGATGGGAGCTTTAAAAAACTCATGTGAATGAGTGGAATTTAAGATGCTTGAGGGTAACTGTCTCTCTGCCTTAATTTTCCCAGTGTGAGGAGCTAGTAAGTCTGCTCTTGAACACAGTAGTGTTATCTGTGCCGGTATCAGGAACATCCCAGAAGAACCTGCTCAATTTCTGTCATGGACAGTATTTCTACAGCCTGTTTTCAGAAACCATTAATCAACAGCTGCTGAAAAACCTGGATGTGATTATAGTCCAGCTTATGAAATCATCTGTCAGCAACCCCCAAATGGTATTGGACTTCTTCTTTAAAAGGGGAATATTAGAATATTAGGAATAACACTTTGTTGTTGTTACAGGTAGATGTAACTGAGTGTGTTGTGAGCTATTTGGTTGCACTTTGGACAGCATTGCATTGCTAGGTTTTTAGGTTTGGGGTATTTTTATCATGGCCTGGCGGCATTATCTTCATGATCTCTGGCAACCTGACGTAGGCTCTCTCATGTCAAACTGAGTGGAAAGCGCTTACATACTAGCCATTCTGAAATTTTTGAATTTCAGGGTTTCTTTGCATAGGACTTAATATCAAGAATGTCCATTCAAAACAAGTCTGGTAGTCCCCCTTTACTGTGCTTTGATTTTCATTGCAGAGCATGAAGACTGGATTTATTTTGGATAAAACTAAACTGGAAAATTAACTTCAACCACTAATGGGCATTTAGTCCATAGGACAAGAACAGAGCTAGTATTAAATGATCAAAAAGAGAGAAACACATACACAACTCCCTGTGACCTGAAATAAATACAGGGTAGTTGTCATGTACTCATTCTCAGCACTAGTTGTTTTTCTCAACAGACTTTCTCCTGTTAATCCACACTACTTATGCAGTAGTGTAAGATAAACAGCTCATCTTCAGATCCACAAAGGAGATGTGTTGTAATGGAGAAGCCTCCTTTCAGTGCTTCTGACAAACAGAAGGCTCAGAAAGAAAGATCAAAAGTTCACTTTCCCTTTTGCTTAAAAAGACACTCAAGAAAGCAGAGAATTCTTTTAAAAATAATTACATCTTTTTTAATCCAAGATGTTATGCTTAAAGGTGTTACTTCCAAGGAACATGTTAAAAGACTGGGAGCATACTTTTTTGTAATACTAGGAATGGTTTAATTTCATCGTAGAGAGTTGTATATATGTTGTTTGGAAGGCTATTTCTTGTGATTTGCTTTTCCTTCCAGGTTGGTAGCATTTTGAATGGCATGTTAGATCAGAGTTTTAGGGAGCGTACTGTACGCAAGCAGCAAGGAGTGAAACTGGTCACAGCTGTACTAAGAAACTGGGAGAAATTGGACAGTTGGTGGGCCAAAGGTTCAACTCCTGAGAGCAAAATGGCAGTCTTGACCCTGCTGGCAAAAGTTCTGCAGGTATGCATTACTTTATGAACTCCAGGTAACTTTTCTGATGCTGTAGGAATTGTGTCTTGTTTTCAAGAAATGCTATTACATTCTAATGATTTATATTGGGAAAAAAAAAGTTGGAGAATACCAGAATCTGATTATTTTATTTGCAAAGTACAGAAAAATGTTTAGACAGGCAAAAATTTCTAGATTTTGCACCACCCATTTCCCCGCCCCCTTTATTTTTTATGACTTCTGTCATGTTTTAGCTGCTGCTTTTCCTTTTGGAGAATTGCTTCAAGTGTAGGGAGTAAACTTTGAAACTGAGCAGCCTCTGATAATGTTCTTTGTCATGTTGGCATCCAGAAAGTCACAATGGAGGAGTTCTACCCATATCAGCAGACTGCAGAAAGATATTCAAAAACCTTTTCTTTCTGTTAAATTGGTGGTTTGGTCTTTTTTAATTTCCCTGTTGTGAAAACATAATGTATCTATTTATCCTTTGGGAGTTTTTAGGAACTTGCAAAAGTAGCTGTATGCAAGTATACACAAAGATCACTTACAGAGGATTGTTTTCTTTTTTTTATATAATTGCTTCTTTTAAATTTGAATTGTTTTAAAGGCATTTGTTAGGGCACAGCATATGAGCGATATTGCTGTATTAGCTGGCAGTGAAGTGACAAGCAGGAAATCTGGCTTTGAGAGGGAGTTTAATGTTTTCTTGATCTGGAAAATACCCAATATTACGATTTTGTTTGTAGTGTTTAGGTGCTTTTAAAATTATCCTTGCTTTTAAAACGAAAATAATTCTGTGTGTGCTTTTTGTTAAGTCAGTGTATTTTTAGAAATAATCCTATAGTTTATGGGCGGTTTATTGTTCATTAATACAATGATCTCTGACTAGTGAAAAAAAACCCAACCTAATTGTCTTGTTTTCTCATGTCATTCCAGATAGACTCTTCAGTTTCTTTCAATACCAGTCATGAAGCATTTACAGCTGTTTTTAATACCTATACCAGTCTACTGATTGATCAGAATTTAGGCTTAAATCTTAAGGTAAATTGCTCACTTGAGTGGCTTCCCTGCCCTCCGCAGATGAGAATGTTAGTTGTTCATGAAATTCTCTGTTATTTGGCTTAAATGTTACCTTAGTTTGCACAATAGCATGGACACTTACTTCTTTTCTTTTTTTTTTTTTTTTGCAA
>NDXB01005918.1:66157-105286 GCA_002631895.1 Agapornis roseicollis | reverse complement strand
TTTTTCAATAGTTTGGCCTTTTTTTTTTTTTTTTTTTTTTTTTTTTTTTGCAATGCTCTGTTGAACACCCTAAAAATTGTAAATTATCGTTTTCATTCTTCAGACAGAAGGCAGCATCACAGATGCCATGCCTTGGGTTTAGGTGCTCTTTTGTATTCCTGCCCAAATGAAAAAACATGTAATTTTTAGGAAAAGAAAAGTACTGTCAGTTTCAAATTGTTTAGAACTCTATAGTGTTCGTTTGAGAAACGACAGCTTAATAAGCTTTTAGCAAGGAGCAGCATTTCCTACACATCAAATTACAAATTTGCATGATTTCAACGTCCATGGCTGCAAGTATGAGACCAGTACTAATGGACTAACTGCTGTATGTAGCTTGGTCAGGAGAGGGCGATAAAGTGCTGCATGTTGAAAGTGGAAATTATGAAGGACCGTGAAGCATAAAGTTGGGACTAGAAGATTAAAAATTTTGTACCCATGAAACAGCTTTGCATGTTTTCTGCTCTGACAGCCTGACTGTAGCTAGACAAGGTTTTGTACTTTACAGTGTATTCAAAATAACAAAGTTGAGGATCTTGGTTTAGCTGCTGTGTTTCACATCAAATCCGTGACTTATGTGAGAATGGATGCTTGCTTAAAAGAACAGTGGGGTCTTATTCATAGCCATATCAGCCATGAGATATTAATTAGCTTTTAATTCAAACTCAGTAGTGACCAAAGCTGTATTCTGAAGTGGCACCTGAAAGGTGAGCAGCTACATAACGTCTCTTTACCAGTACACCAAACCACTGAATCAGTAACCACAGCCACTGCTGCTATATTGTGGTCCTATTTAGATTGTTTCCTAGTAAGAGAATAATACAGTTTTTTAGTTTGAAATTCCTTGTTTGGTTTTGTTTGTTTGGTTTTGTTTTTTTTTCTTCAGGGCCAAGCAGTGATAATTCTCCCTTTCTTCACTAATTTGACTGGAGAAAAACTTCATGACCTTAAGAATGCTCTTGATCAACTTGTGGCTTTCAGTTTTCCTATGAGGTCTGATGAGTTTCCCAAAGGAACCTTGAAGCACAATAACTATGTAGACTGCACGAAGAAGGTCAGTATTTCTAACAAGTATGTAATTAAAAGTCTTAAGTGAACTGTGTCTAGAAACAGTGTTTCATAGGGTCTGGAACTGTGCAGTTCACAGAAGAAAATTAGCTTTTTAGTTTCTGATTTATATCTACCCAGAAGTTTAAGGTACAGATGCACATTAAACAAACATATCCTTCTGTATATCTGCTTTGGCTTAGTATTGAAAAATGATGACATAATTTCATTGAATTTATTTGATCCAGTGTGGCTCCTTTTGTTATTCATTACTTGGTTTTCAGTTTTTAGATGCATTAGAATTGTCTCAGAGCCCAATGTTGTTGCAGTTGATGACAGAAGTCCTCTGTAGGGACCACAAACATTTCATGGAGGACTTATTTCAAGCCAGCTTCAAAAGAATTTCCAGAAGGTCAGTTTGTTGGATTTTGCTCTTGTTCTCATTGAATTTTTGCAGAAGCAAATGTGTTTCTCTTATTGTGTTGTTCTTGCAGTAGTGATGATTTGCAGCAAAAGGTTTTACATAATAGTTTTAATTCAGATTTTGCTTTTGTCTTCACATTTCCAAAATATTTCTGAAGTATGAACATGTAGCAACAATTTCCAAATGACACTTCCAAAGCCTGGGCAATTTTTGTAAAGCTTTCTGTAAGTTAGCTTTTCTGGCAGATTTCAGTTGAAGGTAGTAATTGTTTGTGATACCTGTATTTGCTATCCCTGTAAAAGTTGATAGCACTTAAACTAACAATGAATTACTTTGTTCAACCCCTTTGAAAATACAATAGCATATTTATTTAATTGAATATTTGCAGGGTGGTAGATTGTAGGCACAGATGTGCTCTGTCCCCAGAAGAGGTTTTCAGTCTCTTCCAAACCAAACATTTCCAATTCATAATGGGCTAGTAAGTAATGACTCTTTTGGAGCATGTAGTTTCCTGAACCCGTTCACTTATGCCCAGATCTCATGTTTGAAATTTTAGCTTTTATAAAGTTATTCATAGCAACAGTGATTTATCTGGTAGTGTTAGGCTTGATAGGCCATAACAGTAAAGTCTCCTTGTTTTTTTCCTTCTTGTTTGCCTCTATCCTTCATATGCACTAGGTAAACTTAGAGAGTTTTTAGGTTGTTCAGTGAAAGGAACTGAGAAAGCTAATGCTTGCTTTTGAATTGAACTAACAAAAGATGCATAAAAAGTTTACCATCTGTTGCAGAATAGGAAGCTGACATTTTCTTTGGAGAGCTCCACAGTAAATGGTGATTCAGCATGATCTTTCATATCTTATAGGATGATAACCCAAGAGGGTATGAATGCAGGCAGTAGAAATTGTAAATGTCACAGGGGTTTGAGACATAGATGGAGCCTGGAAAAAGATTTTTAAATTTGAAATTTCCATCTTGTTTAGGAGCACCACTGACAAACAAGTGTTATTGTTGGACACTATTCACAAAATGTTCCAGAGTGAAGAACTACTTTCAAATACTACTCGTCAAGCATTTATGGATCGTTCTCTCCTCACTCTCTTATGGCACTGCAGCCTGGATGCACTGAGAGAATTCCTTGTCAAAATTATAGTACAGGCTATGGATACACTTAATTCCAGGTTTACAAAGGTATTAATGTATTCTGGTTTTTTTTTAAGGTTGGGGAAAGTCTAATAAAATGTTGATTTTGGCATGTTCATTTCACTTAGCTTTAAGTGAAATGTTAATTGCAGGTGTTTGCTTTCTGGTTTTCTGTATCTTGGAGCAGAATTTTGTGCCACTTACATAATTTGATTATTATTGAGAAACTTTTCTTTATTCCTCAACACACTTTTATTTTGAAGTTCAAGTGTGTTTGCATATCTACTGTGTATAAAAAACAAAGTTGAAATTATAGACATATATAAATAAACGGGTCTGAAGTTCTGTCAAAAGCAAAACCCTATTCTGACTTTGAAATATGAAAGCTGCATAGAATTATAACCTGTTATTACATTTTAGGAGAGAGATATTCATCCTCCATATGAAAGCTCTTAAATTAGGTGCCTCACTTCTAAAGAAGTAAATACACCTTCTCATCATGGCAAAGATTCTTCAGCAAGGATTTAGGAACACAGATTTCCTTTCTCTCTTTACAGCCTATCATCTAATTCAGAGTATAGTTAATGCAATGAATTTGTTGTCAGTGGAGGTCTCTGGTCTTGCTGTAGTCCCACCATCTTTCTATCACTGTAGTTATTGGCACCAAAGGGAGGTGCATAAAGAAACTTATGAATGGTACCCAGTATGGTAAGCGATATGTTTTGTTTACAGGTGTAATGAGTCTGAGCTGTTACTTTTTCTGCTTACTTTACTCCAATATCATTATAATGATTTAGGCCAATTGTAGTCAAGATAGCTCATCTAACAAGCAGCAGGTCAGCATAGTTTTAATACTGTATTACACAGAGTCTCTCAGTTTTTTATCATTAGCAGCTCTTTTCTCTGTTTTGAAAGGTAAAAGTAAGCAAAAGGCTGTTTAGTAAAAACTACAGTAACTGTGGAGCTGCTTAGGAAGGGCACGATCCAGAAATCTTCCTGAGGCTTTGTTTATTTGTTTCCAGTCTAATGAACATGCTTTTGACACACAAGTCACCAAGAAAATGGGCTATTACAAGCTGCTAGAAGTGATGTATGTGCGTCTTTCAAAAGAGGATGTTTACTCCAAGGACTCTAAAATTAACCAAGCTTACCGTGGCTCCATGAATGCAGAAGGAAATGAACTTACCAAGACGCTAGTAAAGTAAGACTATTATTTATTTTATTTCCTTTTGATTTCTGATTAGGTTTTGGGCAGATAGGTTTTTAAGTATGCTGTATAAAGCAGAAGATTCATTGTGCAGGGGTAAATGTAATCTGTCATGTAGCTTTTTTTTTTTAAATGAAATACACAATATTGAATTTGCATTGACAGAATGATCTCTAGGGTAGACTAGAATCCTGTGTCAGGATAACTTTTGTCTCGTGCTTTTGCCTTTTTTTTTCCTTTTGTTAAGCTTGTGCTTTTATTTTTGCTTTTCAGTATGATTCTTGGCCTTCAATTTGTATTTTTATGATTTTGGTTTCAGTGTACTTCCACTTTTATGTAGAGTATGGTTCTTGTGTTGTAAATCAGGTATTCATGTGATCGATGAGAAGATAGGATGGGGTTTCTTTTGCATTTCATAATACAGTGGCACACCCAGTAGGTGTAATTTGGTTTACTCACCACTGCAGAGGAGGACAAAAGATTAATGCTTGAATATATATGCTAATTAATATTGCTTAGTTTATTTAATAAGCTGGAAAAAAAGGTCTGAATTGCTGTTCACTTATTTGTTTTGCTTTGGTTTAGCTTTATTTTACAATATGATGTCCTGTGAGGACTTTAAAGAATTTCTTGGCTGTGATTTGCAGATCTATGAATGGCTATGGGCAAAAGACTTATAGAAATTGTGTCTAAACTGGTTTTCTCTGGCTAATCTATAGCATAGGTTAGCATGCCTATCCATCCATAATTTCTTGCGAAGTTACCATGAGAGAGATCTATATATATGTTGAAACATATCTGCATCTTATCTGAAAGTGGTCTATCGTCATGTTCCTGACATTAAGGACTTGCTGTGTAAATACTTTGGGAAGCTGTCTTTGCAATTTTGAATGGCTCTATTTTAGCACAATGTACCTGTGGAAAACCTGGTTTAATCTGATACTGCTATAATAACAAAGATTTCTTGAAATTCTGTTGATTCACTGGTCTCTGAATGAGGCCTTTCTTGTGCTGCTCAGAAAAAGACTTCTAATGGTGGTTTCTTGTTTGTTTGTATTTTAAGGTCATGCTATGATGCATTTACAGAAAACATGGCAGGAGAGAGTCAGCTGTTGGAGAAAAGGAGACAGTATCACTGTGCAGCATATAATTGTGCTATTGCTGTTATTAGTTGTGTCTTTACTGAAAGTAAATTTTACCAAGGATTTCTTTTTACAGAAAAATCAGAAAAGGTGAGACGCTGTTATTGCTATAGAAGGCTTTCAGAACATCAGACACAAAGTGGCATTTCCTGATTACAATAAATCAAAGAAATGAACCTGCATTATATGCAGTTATATTAACAAACTACCCAGTGAGGCAATGAAAGGAGTCATAGCTGACTTCCTTGCATTCTTCATTCAGTTTGAATTGATGAGGAAGGTTTTAATGTCTGCTTAGAAATGCATGAAGTAGTAATACATTTGCCCTGTTTTCCCTCCATTCTCAGTCAGTTTTCTAAAATATGGGGAAAAAAACTATTAAGTTATCCAGTGCTCAGAATATAATTGAATAAGAGATACCCTCTTTACAGAGCGCATTCTTGAGTATTTTAATAGCAATACTTTCTTTAGGGTATTGATCTAGAAGTGAAAACATGCTGTATTTTCTATATTGTGTAGTGATCTGTTTGGGGGGTTTTAAAAGAAGAGATGAAATGCTTTCAGAGCAGTTGCTGTTGTCTGCAGAATTATAATTTTGGTATTTCCAAACATACTTTGGTTTGCAGAACCTGCTGATTTTTGAAAATCTGATAGACCTGAAGCGTCAGTATACATTTCCTATAGAAGTTGAGGTGAGTGGAATTGCTGGGCTCCTAAGTAAAAAATTAGTACGGCTTCAACAGAGTAGTCACTGTAGGCCAGGTCAGTTCTCACATACAGAGGAAGAGGATTCTGCAGTGAATAAAAAATTAGAGTACTCCTCTGATGTTTTAAAATACATTTTTCTGAGAGAAATCCAGACTTGAAATTTAGAACACACCTGCACTGTAGTTAACTTTAATATACATTTTAACACACTTACTTTTGCAGTGAATGGCTGTAGGAATAAGTAATTTTGCTCTTGGTCTGTAGCATTAAGTATAACCATGTACAACATGGAATTTCTGTTGATGTTAAATAGTTCTGAATATTTTTGTCTGTTCTGTAAATAATTGTAAATTGTAAAGTGAAAAATAATAATAATTTTCAAACTTTCCTTCTTGCTGTTTAGGTGCCTCTGGAAAGGAAGAAACGGTACATTGCTATCAGAAAGGAGGCCAGGGATGCAGGGAATAGTAGTCAGGGTATGAAAGTCACTTATGACGATGAAAAAAATGCCTTCTTACACTTTCATGTAGTGTTCATTGATGTGTTGCTAATTGGCTTCAATAGTAGAAGGAACAAATAAAAGCATTCAATGTGCTTAATCTAAAACCCAATTCCCACCCATCTTCAAGTTTTAATAGCAAATAAAGGCTTGCTTCTTGTAATTGCCTTGATTAATGGTCTGTTCTTTTTCCTATTTAGATGAACCCAGGTATTTAGCTTCTGCATCATACATGATGGATAGCAGTTTGAGTGAAGAAATGAGTCAGTTTGACTTTTCTACTGGAGTCCAAGGTTTTTCTTACAGCTCCCAAGATGTTACAGCTAGCAGTGCTCGTTTCAGGAGAAAGGTAATTTTTTAGTGACTTATGTGCTGTGAGGAAGAAAAGTTTTATGCCTTGTAATAGTTACATACATTTGTTGGGGTTAAGAAAGAAATTTCTACTCTTCTATTTTTGTTCTACTTGACTAAGAATGCATCCCTCCAGAAGATGAGGGAGGGGACTTGGAGCTGTGTTGTGTCAGTCATTTTCTTCTTCCCTTCTCTCTGGAGAAAAGCAGTGACCTGCTTGGGTTTCTAAAGTTGAGTAATGTGAGTGAAGTCCAGCCGGAGTAGTAAAAAAGTACCAATAAACAGTATACTATGGTGGTTGTCTCCTCCCTCATTCTGGCATGTAGTAAAGTCAGAGTTAACATGAACTTGACATCTGTTGGCACAGAAAGTAAGATGTGCACAGCTGGTGTGTGTCTGTGGGAGGTGCCTGTTTGAACAACACATCTGATGTATTCCCTGTTGCACACACTGAGCATATAGTCAAATCTGGAAACACAGATAAGATCAGAATGACTCATAGCATTATCATGATTTAAAAAAAAAAATGAAGTATTGTTACTAATCATAGTAACACTTTTTTGTTTTCAGGAGCCCACAGAATACATAGTTTTAAAGGATGAGATGGAACTCGAAATGGATGAATTCAACCAACATGAATGTATGGCTTCTATGACCACTCTAATTAAACATATGCAGAGAAACCAGATCACACCCATAGTGGAGGAGGCCAGTATTAACAAAATATCATCAATTTTTCACTAACTAATCCAAGAAAAGGGAGTCATGATTGAATCCATTTATTTATTTTCTTAACTGTATTATAATGAGACTTGTGTGCTTGAGCTGGTGGCTTTTTGGCTGGTAATTCTGTTTGATTCATAAAGTGAAATTATTTTTTCTCATTTCTTTTAAATTTCAGGGTACAGTTCCAGTAGATCTTCCTCTATGGATGAAATTTCTGCATGGCAAATTAGGAAACCCATCAGTACCATTAAATATTCGCCTCTTCATAGCAAAACTTATTGTTAACACTGAGGATGTGAGTAATTTTTTTGTCGTATGTTTTTCTGTTAACAGGTTATATTATAATATCAACTGTGTAACTCTTGTAGGGTAAAATATTTCAACAGCTGAGGATTTTGAGTCATTCAACTTGACTAGTTCAACATGAAAAAGGGAATGCTTTCATAGCCCAAAATTCCAGATAGTGCCAGTATTTTGAATGTAATATGGATGCTTTTTCTCCCAAACTCTTCTTCTCTAAGTAGATGGTGTCCACAATATGTGTCATGTAAACTATAAATAATGATTCTTTGGTGCTGAGCAATGGCCCATCTTTGCAGGTCTTATTAATGATCACATGTAAGTCTTACAGGAGCCCTTTGAGCTAAATTATATTCTTGTTGCATAAACGTACTGAGATAGCATAACACGGCTTTGCCTGGAAAGAAATATTTCCTAACTCTCCTTGCATAAAACATTCTCATCCTATTTCGTACAGTGATTTTAAAGCATAAAGTTTCTGTCTGGAATATACCAAATCCAAAAAGACTGAATTTCAGAATTAATTCAAGCAGCTTTATACCCATTTAATGCTACTTTCATAGTAAAGCTATCTGAAGTGGAAGGATAAATGACATACTCTTGAAAATCCTTTAGGGATAGGTTTTCTGAGTGAGAGGCATATCAAGTGGGCCCTAATGAAATAATTAACTATATGTGAATACTGGGTAAAGGTTTATAAACAGAAGTTGGGAACGTAGTTATGAATACTTTTTAGTTCAAAGTTATTTTAAAGTTTTTGTGATTGTTGCTTCAGAGGTGAAGCGAAGTAATAAGAGGTTGATTTAGCAGTCTTACCTGTAATGATTATTGAATAACAGGTTCTTGAATAGTTGGATAATTTGTGTTTGTACACCTATTCTCCTGTTTTTCATAGGTTTTCCGACCTTATGCAAAGCAGTGGCTTGGTCCATTGCTGCAACTTGTTGTTTCTGGAAATAATGGAGGCGAAGGGATTCATTATATGGTAGTGGAAATAGTAGTTACTGTCCTTTCCTGGAGAAGTGTAGCCACTCCCAAAGTAAGGAAATATGAAATAAATTTTTGTTATTGTTGTGACTATTTGGTGAGGAATGAGTGAGTTTGTTATGATGCACTTAGAATAATTTTCTACACCAGTTCACCATTAACTTCAAATATAGCTTTACTTACTTGCTTGTTTTCATGAAAGAATAGCTGTCTCCATGCTGGAATTACTATGTTTATTTTTGCTACTGTTCATTGCAGGGGAGTATTAAAGATGAGATTTTAGCTAACAGATTGCTCGAATTCTTGATGAAGAATGCCTTTCACCCAAAAAGAGCTGTGTTCAGACACAATCTGGAAATCATAAAGACAGTTATAGAGTGTTGGAAGAACTGCCTGTCCATACCTTACAGGTAAGCATTTGGAAAATTGCTTTCTTTTATCAGTATTTCAGGAGTATAAGTGAACATTAGTGTATGACATGAAAAGATAAAATCAGCTCCAGCAATAAACCTTTTGTCCCTAGATTTGACAGTGGAGCTTCAGAACTGAATTCCAGCCAAAAGTTGTCACTTAATTTGCAAAACAACAGGGAGAGAGAGAAAAAAACAGGTAGAGGATTACAACAGCAATAACAAAAGCAAAAGTAATCTCTGCAAAGACTTAAGTTTTATTTGAAATTTTGGGTATTATCACTGAATATTGGTACACTCTTCCTAAGAGTTGTGTGATCTGCTCCTGAAGTTGTTGGAGAGAATTTGTGTGTGTTTACAGTCAGTTTTTTTTCTGCAAAGATTTCTTCATTGAAGCCAAATACTTCTTTCTGACTATATGCTTTTTGCTGGTTTTGGTGGGAATGGATATGTATATATGTGTACTTTCCACTGCTTTTGGCGGGGTTGTGGATATATGTATCTATATACACAGAAGGAGTGATTTATGGTGTGTATATTTGGGGTTTTTCATGTATATTGTTACCTTTGTGTTTTTATCCAACAGTTTAATATTTGAGAAGTTTTCTAGTAGAGACCCTGATACAAAGGACAATTCAGTGGGAATTCAGCTCCTGGGAATTGTACTTGCTAACAATTTACCTCCTTTTGACCCAAAATGTGAAATAGATCGTGTCAGGTGAGAAATGCACCCTTTGGTGAATGATTTTGATAAAAGCTTAAGGTAAAGAGAGCATATCTAGCTTCTCAGCATGAAGTCTGGGAGCTGGATTGCTTGTTCAGTGGAATCCCATGATTCCTTTAATGTTCTCTGTCAGATGTAGTGCTTTTCTAGCTGCAAACTGCAGACCGTATTTATTTTGGAGAAATATCTAGAAGGATGAAAACTCATGTACAGTGGGTGCCTGGGTTACAGTTTTGTGGGAATTGAGAGAGTCCGGAATTGTCAAAGCAGGGATTTGAGACACTGCAGGTGGAAAGTCCATGTTATGCTGTATTAAACTCTTCAAAAAGCAGTCACTATTCCCCTAGGCAGCTCAGGCAGATTTTTTGTTTCAGTATAAAACTGGATGCTGGAGTAGTGGCTTACAGTAGGTCTACTTTTTGTGTTAGGTATTTTCAGGCTTTGACCAGCAACATGAGCTTGTTGAAGTATAAAGAAGTTTATGCAGCTGCAGCAGAAGTGTTGGGTCTTGCTCTTCAATACATTGCTGAGAGAGAAAATGTAAGTGAACTGTATTGTGTGTTTGAGCATATTGTGTGATTGAGCATGTGTACATCTTTGATATGACTACTCAGTCCATCTCCAAAAATGAATATATTTAAAATTCAGTGTTTTTCCAACAGTTCAAATTGAAAGTTTAAACTATTAAGAGGAAAAGTATTTGAGAGCAGACTAAATGTAGGGGTTTTGCCCTGCTGTTTTGGAATTTCAGTGAATAGCTTTGTTCAGCTTTTGCAGATCATCAACTCTGGCAAAACTGATCACTGGCATGGTACATTTGAAGTTTGGGGTTTTTTTTAATTAAAAATGAAATAAAATTGCAAGTTGGGAGGTTTGGGACTCCCTTTAGAATGTCTGTATCTGAGGATGTTAAATAATTTTCAAGTTTTGATGTAAAATTAAAAATAATAATAATATAGGTATTGTGCTTAATTTTGAACCCAGTTATTTTCTAGGTAGTGAATAAGGTGAATGCAAAACTGTTACTCACAAAAATCTTCAGTAGTAGAACTAGGGGGTAACGCTTGATGATCTCAGAAGTCAGCTGGGAACAGATGCTAGAAGTACTTCTTTACACTGCAGTTAGTGAACTACTGCAGTTAGTTGAACTACTGGAATTTGTTGCCAGAAAGGGTTTTAGGGATAAGTAATATCAGCAGGTTCAAAGACAAATTAGGCACATTCATGCTCCAAAAAAAAAAGCCCCAAACCATTAACAGGTTCTAAAAACAGTAGACAATAATGTACACTCTAAGATCCTTAATTTGATGACAGATGCACGTTGAGTTGTATGAGATAAAAGGAGGACAAATGAGATAAAAGGAGCACAGGCTCATGTGCTCCCCATAAATACCATTCTGTAGCTACTTTTGGACACACAAATACCAAGATATTAGCTAGGTGGATTGTTAGCCTAATCTTTTAGATTATTCTTACTTCTCTCCCTACCATTCTTACTTCTTTCCTACTGTTTATTTAATTGCATTCTGGTTCTTTCACACTTTGTAGAGCATATTTCATAAATTGAATTCTCTTTTTAAATCTTCCAAGTTCCATTAAGAGCAGTATTTTGAATAAATGAGCGAAGATGGTGCAAATATCTTTATCCTACAAAAGGTGACATTAAATGAAGATTGCTGAATATTTTCCACATTTTCACTAAAAATACGTATTTTTTACATTCATTAATTGGAAATCTGCCAAACCAAATTAGAAGCCACTTAGGTTTTATTATATATATTTACATATATTATATGTTTTATAATATATTTTATATAAGCATACTAAACATCTTGTATTTCAAAATAAAGGCGTTGGTTTCAAACTGATCAAAGGAACCTCACAAAAGTATTGTTTAAACAGGCAGCTGTGTTTCAGCCAGGCATAGCTGTACAGCAGCCGTGAAGCACCATAAATGTCAGTGTGAGGTGGGTGGATCTCACTTAGCAAAATGCAGTAGAATCAAACATTACAGCAGCAGAACTATGTGTCATTAAGGTGACTAAGGGTTTCATGGCTATCCTTATCTTACTGTCTTTCTCATTTTCAGGTACTTGAAGATCCAGTTTATGATTGTGTCATAAAACAATTAAAGCATCATCAGAACACCCAACAGGATAAGTTTATTCAGTGCCTGAATAAAGTTGTTAAGAATTTTCCACCTATTGCTGACAGGTATGTCATGATTGACATGGTATGTTCATTGTAAATCTAGAGGAATAATAGAAAGTAACTTGATTTTCTTTGTGGGTTCTGGTTATGTTAAGGTTTATGAATGCAGTATTCTTTTTGATACCCAAACTTCATGGTGTGATGAAAACCTACTGTCTGGAAGTAATAATGTGCCGGGCAGAAGAAGTACCTGATCTCTACTTGCAGTTAAAGGGTAAAGACTTTATCCGGATCATGAATCATAGGTGAGTGGTCTTGTGATTACAAATGTGGATGCATAGTCTAAATTTCTTGGTAATACTTCCTGTGCTGGCTGCAACATTTTTAAATACAGAAGCCTTTATAATTCATGTCCACTTTTTGATCACTGCTCTCCTAATTTGAGCTAGTGGAATCTGGGAGTTAAGTATTAGAATGGTTAGTTCACTCTAAACAACAAGAAACCCTAAATAGCACTATGGTGAAACAACAGTGGATGAGAATTTCTGTAGTATGTATTAGTTTAGTTATATTCTTATATTGAGCTCAAAAGTATTTACCTAAAGCTCTTTATGCAAAACTGAATATTATTACTAAAAGCTAAATAGATCTGTTTCTGTGTTTAGCCATGAAAAGTGATATAACTATTATTTTGTTCACCTACTCTCTTTTTAGGGATGATGAAAGGCAAAGGGTTTGTTTGGATATAGTGTACAAGATGCTGTCTAAACTGAAACCACTAGAACTTAAAGAACTTCTTCCTGGAGTGACAGGGTTCATTTCCCACCCTTCTGTAATATGTCGACAGCACATGTATGATATCCTGATGTGGATTTATGATAATTACAGGTGTGTATTCACTGCAGATGCTGTCTTTCAGGCAGAGTGAAAGTGTTTGAAACACTGTCTTCCAACAGCTTGTCCCTGGAGTTCTTCCAGTTCTCAGAAGGATAGAGCCTATTGTTTGCTGAAGTGGCTCTAGCCTTTTGTAGTAATTCTGTCCCTTGCACTAAGGGACAAAGACTTAGACCTGAGCTTTAGCCCAGAACTGGGATGTTGCATCACCACAGCATGATGGCATAAGAGTCTTAGCTCTGATACTCCCACTCTTTTTCTTGTTGCCAGAATTCATAACTAGTAAGAACTGTACACTAAAGAAATCTGTTTATAGGTAGAAGGTATATCATAGAATGGTTTAGGTTGGAAGGGACCTTAAAGGTGTTCTGCTTCCAACCACCCTGCCATGGACAGGGACACCTTCCACTAGACCAGGCTTCTTGAAGCCCCATCCAGCCTGGCCTTGGAACACTTCCAGGGATGGAGCATCCAGAAGGCACTTCAGTATGATCTGGATCCTCTCAATCTGGCTGTATAAAGATGTTCTTTCTGTTTGACCCCTTAGAGTATGAAACAGTCATGTGTGCAGTTTGACAAGCTGATTGCTATTAAATCATCTTGGTTGTGTTCTGTTACATGGTTTTTTTCCCAGAGATAACTGTTTGGATGGATAATTACTGTGATGAAAAAGTACAGGCAATTTTAACTTCAGCATCATGTGGGATAAGTTAATTCTCTGCCTCTCAGCTCTAACCTTGTGAACTCAGAATTATTTCTGTTTGGCCTATGTAATAAATACCTAACATGTATTACTTAGCTTTCTGATTTTTTCTTCTCTATTAGCCGAGACGCAAGAAATTTTTGGCAATTAAGATCTCATGATATTAAAAACAAAATAAAATGCACTGTTGTCATGCCAAATTGAGATTTTTTGTTTTTCTCCTACCATTCTCATCCTCGTATTTTATTATGGAATGTTTGAGAGAAGTCATTAAGAGACCTTTTTGTCCTACCATTAGTGATCCAGAAAGCCAAGCAGATGGTGATTCTCAGGAAATACTCAAACTGGCAAAAGAAATGCTGCTTCAAGGACTAATTGATGAGAATGCTGACCTGCAGTGAGTAAACAGTGGTAAACAGTGTTGTGATGACTGTCTGAAGTCACAAATCCCTAAAGTGCATGCTTTGCTTATGACAGTTCATCCTTAGAGGTTTTATAAGTATTTTAGTATAAGAATAATGGTGCAATAACATTATTTCCTTTTCCTCCAATAAGCTAATTTGTAAAATTGTGTCTGCAGATAACTAAGAATAACTTTATTCCTTGCCTTTACAGATTAATTGTTAGGAATTTTTGGAGTAATGAGACAAGGTTACCCACAAATATTCTTGATCGTATGCTGTCATTGCTAAATTCTTTATATTCTGCCAAGATTGAAACACAGTACTTGAGTCTAATCACAAATTTCCTGCTTGAGATGACTAGCAAGAGCCCAGATTATTCCAGAAAAATATTTGAGCATCCACTGTCTGAATGCAAATTTCAGGTGAGTTGCAATGTGTTAGCCTGTGTGCAGCCATATGACAAGTTCTATCTGCAATGTAGTTACCACTTGGATAGGAATGGCATAGTGAAGGAGATTTTTGCAAGTGCATTTTGTGCTCCTTAACTAACAGCTGCAACAGTCATAGGTTATTAATATTTTCAGAAGTTTGCTGATTTTGGGGGCATAATAATTTTGCTTTCTTTTAAAAAAAGAAAGAATAACACATGCATACACCAAGTATGATTTGTGGAGTACTGAAATACCTAAAAAGAGGGTAGTGGAAAGAAACATTGTAAGGAGAAAAATTGTGAATGGGGATACTGGTACAAGAGCTGTAAATCAGTCCTCAACTGGCAAGTCCAAATTAGTTAGCATTTTTGCTGAGCCTGTGGAGCAGTTTGATGTATTTGGGGCTTTTTTAATAGTCAAGTTCTGCCCCAGGATGATGTTTTAAAGTCTGTAATTTCTGTTACCCTGTCTCAAGGAAGGAAGGCAAAAAGGCTGCATTTTTACTGTTCTTATTAAAATGTTTTTGTGTTCATAGGACTTTGTAATTGATTCCAGTTGGCGTTATCGCAGTACTGTGCTCACACCTATGTTTGTGGATACTCAAGCTTCTCATAGTATCCACAGGAATTTATCACAAGAAAGATCTCTTTCTTCTTCTGGGTCAGTCAGTGGTCGAGTGAGGGCTACCCAGCGACAATACGAATTTACACCTACACAGCATGCCAGTGAGTCCAGACCAGTGTCTTCTGAAATCTTCTTGTTTGCCATAGGAATGATTTAATTCCTGTTGTATATGAATTTTTAAATGTAAAAGTGAGAATGTCTCTAATATTTTGTTTTCAAGGACTTTTTTCCTGTTATGAGAAAAACCATCCAGCCACATTTTTGTCTCGTATATTTTATGGTCTGCCTAATGTAAAAAAAGTTTGTTTCTTAACTGCTTCAGATCTGTTTTGCCCATGAACATATTTCAGGGGGAGAAAAATAGATCTTTTCACTTGATTTATACATGGATATGTTACAGATTTTTTTTTACCTTTTTTTTACAGGTGGTAGAAGTTCTTTTAATTGGCTAACTGGAAGTAGCATTGACACGTTGGCAGAGTATACAGTTCCTTCATCCTCTGAATCCGTGTCTTCATCCATGCTATTGGTTAACAAGCGGAGTGAAAAATTTAACCAAGCAACATTTAAACCAGTGGGGCCAGATTTTGGGAAAAGAAGGTTGGGTTTGCCTGGAGATGAGGTGGATAGCAAAACTAAAGGTTTGTAAACCTTATGATGCAATTTCTATATAAATGTTACATTTTTATAGACCATCTTTGTCAGTTTTGGCTGGCAGTTCATTCTAGCTGAGGCTCAGTTTGAGAGATTTTGTTTCCAGGCATGTGTGGCAGTACATAACATGTGACAAAACATTAGAATTGTGCTAGGAACTGCAAAACTATGTTGCTAGATGAAATAACTTGCTGGATAAGAAACTGGCCAGTGTGATGTTTACATTCCCACCTCTCTCTAAGATAATTGTAACATGAATATCTGAAAGTTCTCTTCCTTCTGTTTTAAATTTAACTGTTTATGTCTTTAAAGAAGAGATCTCTTTAAACATATTTTTTCCAAACTATTTCAGCTGTGCTGGCACAATCTACAGCATATTGCAGTCTGTCATTTGAATTACCTGCTATTTTCTAAGAATGCTCCTTCATCTCCCCAGTCGATACCTGAAAAACATCAATATTGTCTGCAGTGTGTTCTGGAATGGCTTAGGCTCCTTCTTCCTGTTCCTTCTCATTTCACCCTTGCCTACCTTGTTATTAAAATTTTGACTGGAAGGGTGAGAGTAGGAGTTGAGGCAGAGAGCTATAGACTGACCTTTTCAATACCTGAGAGGTGTTCCAGGGCAGTTTCGAATGGATTGTGCTGAAGTGGAGAAACAGAGAGGTCAGTCTCTGGGCTTTTACCAGGAAAGTACCAGCTGTAGTGTTTTGGTTTTGTTAGCTCGCTTTTCTTTCCTATGAAATGGACTGAAGTGAACACTCTGTAAAGTGGCCTTTCTCCATAACTGTCCTGATCAGGAATTGATCCAGTGACAGTTCTGTAATAGTAACTTTAAAAATACAGTACAATACTATTATTACTCAATCTTTGAATATATTTAGCACCTCTTTTATGTAGGGAGTTGTATACTTCATGAAATATGGTGGAAATGCCATGCTTGTCTTTGAGCACGTAAAATGAATGTGTCATAAGAGGCAAAGTTGTTAATGATTTTTAGTGCTTTTCCCAGTACAAAAGTTTGACCCTTATACCTCATCCCCATGCTAAAAGTTTTTCTATAAATGCTTATTACCTCTTGTCCTAAGAACAACTTAATTTGTTTTAATTTGCTATCTTATATTGAGTTGTTTGATATGAAACTTTGGAGACTAGCTGGTAAGCTAGTAAATACAAAGGTGATGTTTGTTATTGTATGATTGTCCTGCCTTAGATGTGAAGTTTGCTTGAGAAACGAAAAGCTGTGGACATGGTTGTGTGTTCCCTAGGTATAGAAGAACGAGCAGAAATTCTAAGACTGCGAAGACGTTTCTTGAAGGACCAAGAGAAACTCAGTTTGATTTATGCTAGAAAAGGTGTGGCTGAGCAGAAAAGAGAAAAGGTCTGTCAATCCAAATAAGTTTAAAACCTTAAGTCCCAATGCCATTTGCAGTCTTGTATTTCATCTGTAGAAATAACTTTGTGAAGAAAGGGCAGGTATAAGATACTGGTTCTGCTTTAGGTAGCTTTAGAAGGTTTTATTTGGAAATCATGCTGTTTATGGACTTAAAGCTAAATGATGTTACTTATCATGAGTGAAGAAAGAGCAGGATGGTAAAACTCCCAGCCTACCACTTCACGTGTGTAAAGGTTTTACATGATGGAGTCCCTAACACCTATAGGAAGCTTTTTGAAGTTGTCCTACTGGAAACTAGGAGTCTTAAAACTACAGTGTGCTGCTGAAATAGTTGACGAATATTATCCAGTATCTGAAGGTGAACTCAAAAATGTGGTACAGCTGATGGACTAACCAAAACAGTTGCATAGTTTTAACCTGAAGGACTGCCAGTAATAATCATTTCCTGAGTGTTTATCAAGACCAGAAACTTAGTCCTACATGGGTTTCCTGAATGTGTTATGTACAAACAAGAAGTTTGTGGTTTTAAGCTCTGTAAGTTTTTCATAGGTTAACGTTACTAAAAATAACATATAATATCATACAAAAATTATAGCAGTTAGACCAGGAACAAAGGAGCCCAGGACTGAGAGCTCCCAGTTTGAGACATTTATAATTCTTTGCAGCTGCAGACGACTGTGTAAACAGAACTTATGTCTGGAAGAACCACACAAACACCTATTTTAGCCAATTTATACTTACAGGTTAAAGCTACCATTTCACAGAATCATAGAATAGTTAGGGTTGGGAAGGACCTTAAGATCATCTAGTTCCAACCCCCCTGCCATGGGCAGGGACATCTGACACTAAACCATGCCACCCAAGGCTCTGGCCTTGAACACCACCACAGATGGAGAATTCACAACTTCCCTGGGCAACCCATTCCAGTGCATTCCTTACAGTAAAAGAACTTCTTCGTTATATCCAGTCTAAACCTCCCTTGTCTAAGTTTGAACCCGTTACCCCTTGTCCTGTCACTACAGTCCCTAATGAAAAGTCCCTCCCCAGCATCCTTATAGGCCTGGATAGATCCTGGAAGGCTGCTATGAGGTCTCCATGCAGCCTTCTCTTCCCCAGGCTGAACAGCCCCAACTTTCTCAGCCTGTCTTCGTATGGGAGATGTTCAAGTCCCCTGATCATTCTTGTGGCCCTCCTCTGGACTTGTTCCAACAGCTCCATGTCCTTTTTATGTTGAGGACACCAGAACTGCACGCAATACTCCAGGGGAGGACTCATGAGAGCAGAGTAGAGGGGCAGGATTACCTCCTTCGACCTGCTGGTCACGCTCCTTTTGATGCAGCCCAGGATACCATTGGCTTTCTGGGCTGCAAGCGCATACGGAAGCCGGCTCATGTTCATTTTCTCATCGACCACCACCCCCAAGTCCTTCTCCGCAGGGCTGCTCTCAATCTCTTCTCTGCCCAACCTGTAGCTGTGTCTGGGATTGCTCTGACCCAGGTGTAGGACCCTGCACTTGGCATGGTTAAACTTCATGAGGTTGGCATCAGCCCACCTCCCAAGCGTGTCAAGGTCCCTCTGGATGGTATTCCTTCTCTCCACTGCATCAACCAAACCACACAACTTGGTGTCATTGGCAAACTTGCTGAGGACGCACTCAATCCCACTGTCCATGTCAGCAACAAAGATATTGAACAAGACCAGTCCCAACACTGATCCCTGAGGGACACCACTCGTCACTGGCCTCCAGCTGGACACTGAGCCATTGACCACAACTCTTTGCGTGTGGCCATCCAGCCAGTTCTTTATCCACCAAGTGCTCCACCTATCACGTTGATGTCTCTCCAATTTAGAGACAAGGATGTCATGTGGGACAGTGTTGAATGCTTTGCACAACTACAGGTAGGTGACATCAACTGCTCTACCCCGTCTATCAGTTCCGTAACCCCATCGAGAGGGCCCACATTGTCCTTAGTCTGTTTTTTAGTTGCTATGTACCTATACAATCCCTTCCTGTTACCTTTCACTTCCCTAGCCAAGTTTAATTCTAACTGGGAGGCTTTAGCTTTCCTCACCTGCTCCCTAGCTTCCCGGACAACATTCCTATATTCATCCCAGGCCGCCTGTCCTTGCTTCCACCTTTTATAAGCCTCTTTCTTCCTTCGAATTTTTCTCAGTAGCTCCTTATCCATCCAAGGAGGTCTCCGGGCCCTCCTGCTGCACTTCCTTGTAGTTGGGATGCAACACTCCTGAGCTTGTAGCAGGTGATCCTTGAATATCAACCAACAGTCTTGGGCCCCCCTTCCCTCTAGGGCTATACCCCATTGAACCTTACTAAGCAGGTTCCTGAAGAGGCCGAAGTCTGCTCTGTTGAAGTCCAGGGCAGTGAGATTGCTGCACACTCTTCTCACTGTCCTGAGGATCTCGAATTCTACCATCTCATGATCGCTGCATCCAAGGCTGCCCTGGAGCATCACATTTCCAACAAGCCCTTCCCTGTTGGTGAGCATGACGTCAAGCAGGGCACCTCTCCTTGTCAGCTCCTCTATTACTTGCAGAAGGAAGTTGTTTTCCACACAATCGAGGAACCTCCTGGATCGCTTGTGCTGGGCCATACCATTGCTCCAACTGATGTCTGGGTGGTCCCCCATGAGAACAAGGGCCTGTGAGCTTGAGGCTTTTCCTGTCTCTCTGGAGAGTGCTTTGTCCACAGAGTCCTCTTGATCAGGCGGTCTGTAACAGATCCCCACAGTAATGTCTCCCATTGCTGTTCTCCCTTTAACTCTGATCCACAAACTCTCTGTTAACTGCTCACCTGTCCCCAGACAGAGTTCCATAGTCTCCAGCCTATCCCTAACTCCCCCTACCCGTCTGCCAGGCCTGTCTTTTCTAAAAAGCCTGTAACTTTCCATTCCAGCACTCCAGTCATAGGAGCCATCCCACCATGTTTCTGTGGTACCTCTTGTATCATATCCCCACAGACATGCACACATCTCTTTATTCCTCTTGTTTGTTCCCCATGCTACGGGTGTTTGTATAGAGGCATCTGAGCTGAGCTCCAAATGAAGCTGGCTCATTGGCCGGAGAAGCTGGAATATCTCTACATTGCTCTGAGCATTTATTATAGGTGCTGGCAACTGACTGGGTGTGTTGGGAAGGAATGATGCCCTACTCCCCTAACACATCTAGTTTAAAGCATCCTTGACCAGTCTGGCAAGCCCCCTACCAAAATGGCTCTTCCACTTCTTTATCAGAGCAGCTCCACCAGCCCCCAGTAGACCTGGCCTCCTAAACTGAGTCCCGTGCTCTAGATACCCAAATTGCTGACTATGGCACCACCCTTCTAACCATCTGTTAACCTGCCAAATCCACCTAGCCTTTTTAAGGTCCTCTCCTTTATCCTGGAGAATTGATGAAAAGACTGACTGAGCTCCAGAGCCCCTAACCACCTCTCCCAGGGCTCTGTAGTCCTTCTTAACGTTCTCTGGGCTACTGCTGTCTGTATCACTAGCACCCACATGGACAACTAGAAGTGTGTAATAGTGGGACTTACTAGACCTGGCAGCCTGTCTGCAACATCCCTGATCTGAGCTGCTGGTAGGCAACACACCTCCCTTCAGAGTGGGTCAGGCCAACAGATAGGTGCCTCTGTGCCTTTCAAAGTAGAGTCCCCTACTGCCAGGACACTATCACCTGCCACTTCTTGCTGGCGGCATCAGTAGAGATCTTCTTTACCAGTGCACCAGCTGGTTGTTCATGTTGTGAGTGTGTTTCTCATTAGCCCCCTGCAAAACTGTGAAGTGGTTCTGGGTGGGGACATCAGATTTAGGAGGAAGCCCCTTGCTTTCAACTGTCCTCTTCCTCCTTTTTTTGTTGTTCTTTTTTTTGTTACTAGTTCCCAGCTTCCTGGGTTAATGGTCTTCTTTCCTGTGTGATTTACAGTGGATGCTTGAGGCCCCTGCACAGTTTGGGCCTGAAGCAAGCAGTCCTGCTTCCTCTTAGCTTCCCTGACATCTTTTAGCCTATTGACACTATTTCCTCCCACCCTGCAAGAAAGACTCTGTAAATACATTCTGTATGACAGCCACAGATACAACCAGGAAAACCCCCTGTAATATTCGACAATAAAGGACCATAGGAGACTCTGAATTCTCTCAGGACCCCTTTAACTTTTAAAGAGATTTGTTGAACATAACCGCACACAGAACTCAGTGGCTTGTGTTAATACTGTACCTGGTGGGGAAAAACAGGAAAAAGTAGGCCCTAAGCAAGAAAGTATTTGGAAACAGCTTTTATAAAGTCTTAATTTCTCCCAGCATTTTTCTCTTGCAAGCTTTTAGAAAATTATTCTTTTGAAGTTATGTAGAAGAAAAATGGGCTCAAACAGCAAAATCACAAAGGGTTTACAGAAGAGGAAGAAATCTTCAATCTTTCTTCTGTTTCCCTCTTCTACTGATCTGTCTATATATACACCCACTGTCTGCTGGATTACCTGCTAAAAACAGTAGTTAAAATCCCAGCATCTAAACTTGAATGTTGATTTCCTTATAGCATGTAAGTGCTATGAGAAGGAAGAAGGGCAGAGACAAGTTTTGTCTGTATCTGGTAGTAGCTCTTGTTTAATTTCAGTGTATTTCTGAAAGCCTCAGCAAAAGGCAGGGCAACTATTTAACAACTGCAATTTACAACATTTTTACTACAGATTGGTTCAAGTTCAAGGCATCAGTTCTACCACGTTCATCCTTCTTCCTTCTCTTCCCCATCCCACTGTGTGAAATAAAACGCACTAGCTTTAGGGACCTCATTTTACTTTGCACCTGGGCCAGGCTGAGAACCGTCATATGATGGACTACTGTGGTTCATCTGGCAGGCAGTAACTTATTAAACCAGAGTAGTTCACTAGCTGTCAGTCATAATCATTCTTTCTAAAAGTGACTTAAATACTATCTATATGGAAGCATGAACTACAAGGTGTTAATATTAAATGTTAATGGCTGAAGTAAGTCTATGAACAAGACTTTGGAGTTCTTAGCTGACTAAGTTAATCTGGGTTTAACCGTATTACGGCTCTATAGAAAATATATTTCTTTAATTAGCATGGCAAAACTTATAGAACATTTCAGAAATATCTGTGCCTATTTTGTGCTATCTAGATACAGGTCTCTCTAAGTAAGACAATTGTTACTTTTATTAACATGAGCAATGCATTTCAGGAGATGAAATCTGAGCTGAAGATGAAATATGATGCCCAGGTTACCTTGTACAGAAGTTACCGAGTAGGAGACCTTCCTGACATCCAGATTGAATACTGCAGTCTCATTGCCCCTCTGCAGGGCCTTGCCCAGGTCTGTCTGCTTCTGTCTGCTTTTCAGAGGTCACTGGCCAAGTTTTCTGTCCTTGTGAGGAAAATGACATTGAAAAAAAGCCCCTAAACATCAGATGAAGCCATCTGTCTGCACACACAGTCTCATCTCTCTGTGTTAGCTGCCTCGGTGTTAGGTCCTGGTCACCTCGCACATCGATGTTTTCTGTTTTTTCCTGAAACCCTCTTCACTGGCAGTGGTGTCCCTAAGATGGTATCAGGTGTCTGATTCCTGTAGTGGAAACTGAATATGTGAAAATTGCAAATTTCCTCCTTTTCACCAACACTCTGGCCTGAAACCTGCATTGTCTTGGAGGTTGTTTATTTGTAAGAATTAAGATGGGGTTTAAATGGGCAATACAGTAATTACCAGCATAGGTGGGATGCATGCCAGACTAATTATTCCACTCCCAAAGACTGTCCACATAGGGATTAGGTACAGGGTGGGTCATACCTTTTATTTTTATTTATTAGTTTATTGTGTCACAGCAAAATTCAGTGGCCTCATTGCTTTTGTGGTAATTTGCAGAAAGATCCAACGTTTGCCAAACAGCTCTTCAGCAGTTTGTTTTGTGGAATTTTTCATGAGGTAGAAAGATCTAAAACTCCTTCTGAGAAAAAAGCCATCATCCAGAAGCTGCTGAACAACTTCAATAATTTCCTGAGTATGAGCCTGTCTTACTTTCCACCATTCATTGCGTGCATCCAGGTAAATCCTGCTATATGGCATGAAAGTAACGGAGTAGAATGTCTTTGTCTGAATGTGTGATAAACCCAGTGGTCGTGAAGGTTAAATACTGTTACTGGAATTTAGACAGAGATGGAAAGAGAATTGTTAATCAAATGAATATTTCAAGTGATTCTTGTTAAGGTGAGCAAGATAATGCGTGCCTCTGAACTGATTTTTCAAGGCTTATACAATTTCTGATTTGTAGGGTTTGAGTCACCTTTTAATGTTTTCATTGCATCAGCAACAAGAAGAGACTTGATTTGAAATGAAAGCCACAAGAACAATTGAAAGGGATATGTGGGTGTGGTGCTTATCTCCCTGTTTCTGGGAAGTGCTTACTGATGGAATACTTTGATGTCTTGAGGATATCAGTAGTTGTCAGACTGTTTGTTGTTAGCCTCTTGCTTATTTTTGAAACTTAGGCCTCTGAAGTACTTCTCTGCAGGTTTTCAGTAAGGGGGGAAGGATTCACTCCCACCAAAGGGCGGGTGGGTGCACCACAGCCATTTCACTGGAAAGAAAACACAAGCCTTTCTGCTGTGGGAACATACTGTGCTAGTGAAACAGATTGTGAACTTCATGTTTCACCCCAGTTTTCAGGGTGCTTGTCCAAGCACCTGTTACATGCCCATTTTTGCTATGTTTAATGTTTCGCATCAACTGTGTTGATCTTAATGTTGCATCTGATTTGTAGCTCTCAAAATAATCCCTGTTTGAGTGGCAGGTGATGTCTTCTTTCTGTTACAGAAGTCTAAATAGTCTGTGACAGCAGATGTCATTTGTAATCCTGGAGGAGTGTCTGGTTTGGACTAGCTTTTTAAACAGTGACTTTGCTTCTTAGTACTTGTATTTACACATTTGAGAAAATACAATTTCTTGTTTACTTTTTTTTCTGTGCAGCTGCATGAAAGGTCAAATGCAATGGGGATTTTTCTGGCCTATCTTGGTATTTTTTGAGCCAGCATCTCACAATAGCTATTTGTTAATATTCCCTCTAGACATTCCATTGTTGGTTCTCTGTCTTGGTAATGTTATTTGTGTTGAATTGTGCTGTCTATTAGAGCCTATTGATAACACTGTTGTGTTAGCTGCTTTTTTTTCCTGGATAAATGTAAAAAAAAAGACTCAAAAAATAGCTAAGTTAGAATTAGTCAAACATGTCATTAGTCAAGAGTGATAAGAGCATCTCATTACCATCCCTATACAATAACAAAAGATCATCAGCAGAAAGGCAAGCCTCAGCCTGTCTATTTGAGCTTCCTGCATAACAGTGAGAGGAAGTCTTTTCCCCAACAGGGTTCAGAGTTTGTGTTGATCCATGGAGAGGGTGAGGCTTGGCACACAATGCTGGGGCTGTCATTCAGCTCCCAAAGGCTGTCCTATGGCCCAAAGGCTGGCCAATGTCTTGGACATTGGAAATGCAGCTTCTATTTCCTGTATACCAACAGTATGAGAAATATGGGCTTGTTTCAGAGACACTTCCTACTTCTGGTTCCTTGGCAGGTTCAAGTCCCATCAGGAGAGTAACTTGGTGATAAAGAGCTGGTTTTGCCTACAGGTATAATCTTAAAATTTAATATGTGGCTCTGATATTGGCTTTCAGGACAGACTGAAAACCAGCTGAAATACTGAGAAAGAAGTTAACTTCACTAAAATTTACATAGACACCGCAGAGATACCTGGCCTCTGGAATACATATATTGCTTTATAAGTATTGTAGCTGTCAGACCAGTTTGGATGCCATGCATCCTAATCTTTAAACACATGGTGCAAATAAAGTGCATACAGCGCAAGAAAGAATCCCTCTGCTTTCAAAAGATAAGTTAATGGTCACAAAAATGCACTTAATAGGTATCTTCTTTGGTGTGGGACGATGTGTGTAAATTTTGAGTTTATATTCATTCTGGGGACATTCCATTACATTTGTGCAATTCTCACACTTTTTCCTAGGCATCCCTGAGAAAGGGCTTGTGGTCTTACCTTAGCCAAGCTGTTCTTACGGTTTTAGATTGTGCAGTTGGCACTGTGTCCCTGACATAACCCCTAAAAGTTCACAGTCACGGAATGTGTGCCTGTAAGTAGAAGTGTCTGGTGCACATGTGCAGTTTCAGCTGCTAGTTGAAATTGCCTTAATAGCAGGTGAACTATATGCTTAACCCTTCATTAGGAACCACCTGCTCTGTAGCTCAGGAAGCTACAAGAAGCTGTTCTTTTTTTTATTAGAGTACAAATTTATTGGTGTGAGAGTCTCAACTACACAGACTGTGTAATGAGTTTGCTTATGCCAGATGCCTATTCTGCAGGTTTTGTGGTGGTTGCCATTTATCAACAAAGTGTAACTTGGTTGTTCTCATAGTCTCTTGTTGCAGTTTCCAAATAGCAGGGTTTTTTTCCCCCACTTTGTATTTTTGAATATACCTTTTTGCAAGAATCAAACTTTAATTTTTATCGTAAAACTGGGTGATGTTTTTTATAATGAAAAAATTTTTACCATATTAAATTTTTATAATGTTAAAAATTTTCTTTTTTTTCTCTGTTTGGTTAAGCTATTATTGCAGCTTTCCTTTTGGTTCTTAAGTGGAAAAAAAATTGGCTTTAATAAACACATCTCCTGCTTTCTTGATATATTTACCTGTATTTGGGATAATTGAACTATTTAAAAGAACCTTCAGGTGAAGAAGAATGTTTATTCCTGAAAATGAGGTTATTCTGTGTTTGGACTGATGTTAAATATGGTAAAGGTCTGCTAGGAATATTGCCATACGTTTAAATCAGGCAGAACTAGATGAACACAACACTAAATGAATCTATAAGGAAGCAGTGGTATGCTAAAACTGGGAAAATGTGTGGAAAGAAAGCCTCCAGTTCAGAGTAGACATCATGATTAATCTTGCCTTTCAGCTTATGGCAGAAATGCACGGCTCAGTATGTTAAGTGAAATGCACTGTCCCCCACTGCCCATGTGTTTCTGTTGAGAGAATTCTCCTGTGCCCTGGAGACAGATAAAGTAGAGGAGTTATTCTCTACTGTTCTCTGTCCAAGCAGCAACAGCACATAAGAAAATTATTCCAGTTTTCCCAGAGTTGGGGACTTCTGGAGATTTAACAGCTTATTTCCAAAGTTTGCACTGTAAGAAAAAGGATACCAAATACTTCATCTCTAAAAGGTAACTATCAGCATAGTTTCAGACCAAGTAGATGCTTGTTTGTTTGTTTTGTTTCATTTTATAGGAAATAAGTTACCGGCACAGAGAGCTATTAGAACTGGATTCAGCTAATGTGAGCACAAGCTGCCTTGCAAGTTTACAGCAGCCAGTGGGCATCCTTCTTCTTGAGCACGCCCTGATGGCTCTGTCCCCTGTGGAGGAGCCCCCACCCAAGCGGATGCGCGGGAGGACAGAGCTTCCCCCAGATGTGATCAGATGGATTGAGCTTGCCAAGTAAATTCTTGTTTGAGATAATTTACTCCCATTTAAGTTTGCTTTGTGAAGACCTGTGCCTTTATGGCTCCTGGGATTTCTTTTTTAGTCTTTCCCTCTTTGAGAGTTAGATATGCTTTTAATTTCTTGTCAGCTAATTACTATCTTTCAGTTAGAGCAGTTAGACTTAACAGTTGTGCACCCTGATGATGCTATCAGACGGCTGAAAAACATCTTGTTCGTAGCTTTTCAACTGCAGGAGTTTCCACAGTTCAGGTATTTCCCTGCAAGATGAAGTTTTTATATTTAAATATATATTTATGATCTTTAATATAAGAGATACATTTTTTTTAAGTACAGGCCAGTAGTATTACTGCTTAATGAATTGATGATGACTTGACTGATGGCTTGGCTTCACTGGCGAAGATTTGGGAAGGGCTTTAAGCACACTTACTACAAGCACGACGACCAAGGGCATGTGGGGGCTGGTTGGAAATCTGGTTGGAAAAAGGGTGCTTAGGCAATCAGGAAGTGTCCCATCAGGACTGTCATCTCCTGAGTAATCTTGAGCTACCCATGCGCTGGTCCGCCTGTATGCAAGGTTGGATCTGCAGCTTCCCATGCACCTTGTCACCTGCCGTTTCGACCCTCACCTGTCCATACAGATAAGTGACAGTAAGCCCTGCCAGCCTGCTCAGTGGGTTTGTTAGGGGAGGGCAGCATGCGCAGAACTGGTCCCACCCTTTACACCTAAGGTTTAACTGCCATGGCCTAGACAGCTGGGACAGTGACAGTCCTCAGGTCGTAGGTTTTGTAAGAGTGTCCTTCTCTTCAGTGGAAGACCATACAAGGCTAGATGAGCTGCATCTGCCCGGGTTTGAAGATAGGAGTTTTCCTTTTCCTGTGAGGAAGGACTGTCTTCACTAATGAAGATTCAGTAAGGGCTTTAACCCACACATTCTGAACAAGACTGTCAATACCTGGGTCAGTCTCGAGTAACCGATGACACAACAGCAGAACATTAAGCATCTAGGCAGGATTCTGACTTAGAGGCACTCAGTCATAAGCCCACAGGTGGTAGCCTCGTGCCAGTGGCTCCTCAGTCAAGCACACACACCATGTGTCTGAACCTACATTTCCTCTCGTACTGAGCAGGATTACAATTGCAACAACACAGCATCAGTAGGGTAAAACTAACCGCAGGACGGTCTAAGCCCAACTCATGTTCCCTATTAGTGGGTGAAAATCCAGCGCTTAGTGAATTACTATTTCTTGAAATTGCTTATGTGTGCATTGATACACGTCTGTTCAGCCAATTAAAATATTTCCTTTTTCAATTTTGTTAGGCTTTACCGATCTCTTGGAGATTATGATGTCCTTCGTGGCATTTTCAGTGGTAAGATTGGGACTAAGGAAATCACACAGAAGGCATTGTTGGCCGAAGCAAGGAATGATTATGCTGAAGCAGCTAAATACTATGATGAGGTAAAAAGACAGCAAGGTTGCGTTGTTTCGTAAATCTCTCATGACTTTAAACTGTTAAGTCAAAATTAGACATTTTTGGAGCACCATGTTGTTTAGAATGTCCTTGTGTTTTGTTTGATTGCTGCTTCAGTCTGCAAAGGCATGGGAGCAGATAAGCAGTCACAACAGAGCAGTAAGCATGATACTACTTACTGTTTGTTACAAAGCTTCACATGTGCAGTCACCTAGGCAGACAAGTAAAACACTGTGCACACTGCCACCCCCAAAAGAACAACTGCCAGAGTTTGTGGCAAAGAAAATCTGAGATACAGTGGGTAAAAATGAAGAAGAATCTCTTTAACCTTCTTTTAAAGTCTTTGCTCTTTAAAACTGAAGGTTTGATAAAGATGGCTATGTGAAATTAATTTCTGTGTAAATACTGATAAGCTTGGATTTTCTGCACTTAGTGTTGCTGTTGCATTCTGGTAAATGGGTGGATATTTTTATGAGACTTAGAATTGAAACTAGTGTCAGATTCCAGCTGAGAACCTTCCTCCCGCTCAAATTCATTCCCTAGGCACTCTCTAAAGAAGACTGGCAAGATGGAGAGCCAACAGAAGCAGAGAAGGACTTCTGGGAACTTGCATCTCTGGAATGCTATGACCACCTCACAGACTGGAAGTCTCTGGAGTATTGTGCTACCATTAATATCGATGGTGAAAAACCCCCAGACCTGAGCAAAACGTGGAATGATCCATTTTTTCAGGTTTTTTGAAATCACTTTGTTGCTACTACACTATTTTTATCTCTGCAAGGATGTCCTACAGTAACGTAATTGTTGGTGGAAATCAGTTGCTATTTGGATTACTTTACTGTGGAAACTACCAGATTCTGATACATAAAAATAATTGGTGCAGTAACTTCTGCTATTTTTATGATGTTTAGTTTTTACCTTGAGTCTGTGATTGATTGTGTAGGACCAGCTTGTGTTCTTGCAGTGTTTTTGTTGGTTTTATCACTTCTATTTGTTTCATGTTTTAAGAGTTACCAAACCACTGGATTTGAAACTGGTAGAATTTGCTAACAATTTCTGGAGCCTATGGGACAAGGCTGTTGTGATTTGTTGATAAATTAAAATTTGTCTAAAGGAACACATTTAAGAAAACTATTCAAATACTTTAATACTTACATGATCTCTCCCTGATAACATAAAAAAAAAATAAATTGATCATCTAACACTCAATTCCTATAAGTAAAGACAATTTTTTTACCTTTTAGGAGACATATTTGCCCTATATAATACGCAGTAAATTGAAGTTACTGCTCAGTGGGGAAAATGACCAGACTTTGTTAACTTTTATCGATGAGGCAATGAAGACAGAACAGAAGAAAGCTATTATAGAAATGCATTACAGCCAAGAGCTTAGTCTCCTTTACATCCTGCAAGATGATTTTGACAGAGCCAAATATTACATTAGCAATGGCATGCAGATCTTCATGCAGGTAACAGTCTCTGCTATCTCTGATATGATTTTTTTGTATAAACTTCAATTCACTGCTTGCAATGATGAGGGGTGAGCCAGCCAGTGGAGTGTGTCATCCCATTCTAATCTGTTTCGTTTCGATGATTTCATCTATTAGACATTTTTCAGACTAATTGTGCAGATTAATAGCCGCTTTATTCCATTCCTCTTTTCAGAAGCTGCCTGGCCCCAAAACAAACTTGACAAGAGTATTACATTCAGAGGCTACAAGTTCCATCCATTACTAAATTTTTATTAGACTGTAGGACTACCCTAAAACCTAGGGTAGGAATTGGAGCTAGAATATACCTCTATGTTTGTCCAAAGCAGAGTTGCTTTCAGGCTATTAAATCACTTGTAAAAGATTCAGTTATAGGGCATAATATAAAGCAGCATTACATAAATAGCATGTAGAGCACTGAATAGAACCATGCTGTAAATTCTGTATATGAAATCTTCCATTCTCTCCCTTTCTTTTCAGAGCTATTCCAGTATAGATACTTTGTTATACCAAAGTAGGATGACCAAACTGCAGTCTGTACAAGCTTTGACAGAAATACAGGATTTCATCAATTTTATGACCAGGAGAAGTAAACATTTGTTTAATTTTCCCCTCTTCCCTTAATCAACTTTCCTTTCACTGTTAAATAATCATGGTTTCCTGAAATTTGAATGGCTATTGCCACAATTGAATTACCAGACTCCTGTTTGAAGGAGCATAAGTCTGGAATTACTTCCTTTTGTCTTATTGACAGTAAGAACTACTGCAGTTCTGCAGGCATGAAGATACTTCTGTGTCCTATTGCAAAGGTTTATTAGCCAAGCTATTGTGATAAGAGTTAAGTATCTCTTTTAAAGGTATAAACAATAGTTTTAAACTAAGATTTTTTTGTTGATGTCGCTTTTGTAGCAAATAGTAGTTAGCAGAGATAAAAGATGGGTGTCGTATATATTTTACAGCTCCTGAGGAAGGCATGAAGTACAAATTTATGAGCATAAACTGAATTATATGTTAAATTCAGTTTACATTTCCACTGTTTTCCAACATATTCCCGTATGGAAAGGTACCTACACAGTGGTGATTCCCAGTAGCAGTTGACACTGGTGTCATTATTGAATCTCCTGTGCTTCAACAATAAACAACAGGCATATGATTACCAAGTAGTGTATTAAATGCAAGTGGGTTGTTTTATTGCAGTTTTCTGATTTGAATGTTAGACTATGTTTAGTTTAGTTCTTCTTCATGCTTTTTGGATTTAGATGCATTTAAAGTATTCTTGATTGATTTCTAGGTAACTTAGCTTCACAGGCTTCCCTTAAGAGACTTCTCAGAATTTGGACAAACAGATATCCAGATGCTAAAATGGATCCTATGAACATCTGGGATGATATCATTACAAATCGGTAAAATTACATTCTTGGGTTAGCTTTACTTCTGTCTGCCTGTTTTGTTCTGAAAGATGCTTTTTGTAATGCTGCTGCTGTTAATCTAATGTATGACTTTTTTTAACCATTGTAGTAGCTTTATCAGTGTATCTGGTTTTTGTATTACTAACTTGTGGTGAGAAGCAAAAGGAGGTTGGGAAGTGGCCAGAGAATAAATCATATTTTGATAGGAAAACATAACTGTTAGTTTAGGGTTTTTCTTGTATCAATGTAGCATTAGTGCACATGCACTGTGCAAGTTAGCCCACTTCAGCAGCTCTTGAAAACACCCACTTGTAATTGAATACATTAGCCACAGTTAGCTCAGTGAAACACCACCTAAAAAGGGCAGTGTGTTATGAATAAAGATCTTAACCGATTTTGTAGGCAGTTCCAAAGCTAGGGAGTGTACAAAATAAGCCCAGCCCTGTCACTATCAGTGCTTCATGTGTTTATAGGAAAGTTAATGACCAGTGCTGTAATTAGAGATGTCTGCTGTGTGACTGTTGCTAGAAAGAACAAAGGTTCTCCAGAGATTAGCTCCTAAGAAGCTGGAATGCTTTTTTGAATGTGAAGTTTTCTGTCCTTCCCATGGTATCTGTCATCATCCAAATCCATTCCTAAAGTGCAAATCTAGATTCTTTCTCCTTTCCTGGGGGACAGCTTCTTCAACAGCTTTGCTGATACCCAGCATGCTCTGTAATTTATTTTATTCTCTTAGTATCAGGGAAGCATGACTACAGAAGAACTTACTGCAGTTAAATATTAGGCAAAATACATAGTACGGCTTTCCCCTTTACAAAGTCTCAAAGCATGTATGAGTTAAAGGGTTGCCAGTGTCTTAAACACTTACATACTTTTAGAAAACCTTTATCTCATCATAAATTGGTGCCAAATGATGTTCCAGACCCCACTTCAGACTACAGTGCTATCCTCTGCGTTGAATAACAGTCTACATAATGAAAATGCTATTAGATTAAATAGGACTGATTGTAGAATGAAGAGGATTTAGTATTGGTTCATGGCAGTTCCCTTTCAAAAGTAGATTATAGTCTCTGGTCTTTTCTGCAACACAAATGTCAATGTTTACATGCGTTGGTGTGATACACATTTGAATTGTGGGTTGACATAAAATACAGTTTGCCATGCTGTGTAATTGAGACTCCTGTTTGCACTTCTGACAAGTTATGGCTTGGTGAACTGAGAGGTTGTAGCTATGATTTTTAAAGAACAACCGAAGAAAAAACTTCCACTCTATTACAGACTTTTACTAATGCTTAATCATGCCAGTTCAAGATCCTAGAATGCTCTTGGGGTCAACCTGGCTCTGTTATGACTTTCCAGACTCTGAGGACTATGTCTAGCCTTTGCCAAGGGTGATTGCTATAGCTTCCCATTTTTGCTTAGGTTTGTTTACTGTCAGGTAGATCAATTCTTTTGAATGTTCATTCCCTTGGATGCATACCTGGGTGATTTGTACTCCTGTTGTCATTGTGCAGGTGTTTCTTTCTTGACAAACTGCAGGAAAAACTTCTCTGTGATCAGGTCAATGATAGCATGGAGGTGGATGAAGAATATGGTGCTGAGAAACAAATGGAAGTGGATCAACAGGGTGAAGACATTTACTCAATGATTAAGAGCTGCAAATTTAATATGAAAATGAAGATGATAGAAAGTGCCAGGAAGCAGGTGATTGTACTGTCTGGAAGCTTCCCATTTTTTGATTAAATATGTAGAAACTATAGCGGGGAAAGCCTCTTAGGTGATGTTGGGTACCTTTTTGCCAGGGCAGACCTTGTCTCTCTTTGACCCTGCTGCCAGGCCATTTTGAAAACTCAGAAAAGTCAATTCCACAGTGAAAGAAAAGAAATGGATAAACGTTAGTTACAAACTTGGCAATAATTTGTCATTACCGGAAATGCGCCTGAAGACCCCTTTGATCCACAGATGGTTTCTGGCACTCTAAAGGCCAAAATGCTTCAGTCTTAATGGAAGGGATGCTTGCAACCAAATGTTACACTTGTCATTTACAAATAATCTTTTCTGTACAAGAAAACAAATTCAGATTGAATCAAGATAATTTAGTTAGCAGTGATGAAGAATTTTATGATAGTAATTTTTATATTTTTTATTAATGCTGTTATTTTAACGCATACCTAAAGAACTCAATCTGAGTGAGTTAGGTATGGATTTGGCTGTTAAAATGACTGAAACATAGCTGCCTTTGATGCTGGGCCTTTCGTGTTTCAAGCTTGAGACAAGATGAGTAATACTGAAGTCAAGGTTTCCCTCATCTGAGATGCTGCAGAAATCTGCAGTCATTGACAAGAGTTTATTTTAAGCACTGTAACAACCAAATATAATGTTATTGCTGTGTTGACTATGCACTCTTTAAAGGAGTAAATGAAAAATAAGATTTCCTTTAACTTTACTTACATGAAACTTTTCATCAAAACACAGAGTGATTTGCTTAATGGTATTAAACCAAGTTACATTCCCAGTATGTGTTTGTACTGCAGAACAGTTAATGCCTGCTTAGTCATGCAGATAGAATTATTTTAATTTCCTCAGTTTGTCCCTCTGTTCTTCTCATTTTATTCTCAAATTGCTCCATAAGCACAGATCTGATTTTTAATGAGACTCAGCAAGCAGTGGACCTCTCTTCATCTTATAGCTTTGCTTGTCTCACCTAGATCTTCTCATCCTTAATTTTGTTGCAGAAAGGTTTTATTTCCTGTTCAGGTACATTATGTGAAAATTTTGTCTTAATCTGAATACAGAATAGCTTCTCAGTTGCCAAGAAGCTTCTGAAAGACCTGCGCAAAGAAGCCAAAACAAGGGAAGACTGGCTGGTGAGGTGGAATTATGCCTTTTGCCGCTTTACACATAGCTGCAGCCGGAACCAGAGTTGTCCTGAACGCATGCTCTCAGTGTTAAAAACCATCTCCCTGCTTGGTAATGACCTTCTCTTTGCTTCACATTGTTTATTATACAAAGTTACTTTGTTTTCAAATTACCAGCTTTGTTTTTGAATTCCAACAGAAGATACCAAATCAGACTATCTTTGCAAGAACATAATGGCCTTCCGAAACCAGAATCTTCTTCTGGGTACTACATACCAAGTCATGGCAAATGCTCTTAGTCAGGACCCAGGATGCCTGGAGCAAATTGAGAAAGAAAAGGCTGGAAAGATATCAGCCCTGTCAGGTGAAAGTCTCAAGAGTCCTGAAAAGGTAAATGAGAGGGAAAAAGCTTTTTAGGTATTTGAGTATTATAATCACTACTTCAGTAGGTACTGATAGATATGGATGGATCCACACTACTGTTAGCAGTGATCTATCCATGAATACCAGCTAGGGAAAGGGGAGGGGGCAGTAAGCTGTAATTGCTGTTTTGTCTGGATTTTGCTCTACTGAAGTTCTGCACCCCTGTAGCTTTTTTTGATTGGGAGAGTTCTGTGTTTTTCTGTTCCTGCAGTTTGTGTGGAGGGGAAAAACCTAATTGTAGCACCTGCATGCAGAGTGGCAAGACAAGTCTCAGCAAGGTGATCCTCAAAAAATGCCATTATTTCAGTTGGGCATTTCTGAGCTTCTTCATGCTGTCAGACTCTTACTAAGATCTTTATAATACTGATAACAATATTGATACACTAATTTTACCTAAGCAATTTTAGTGATAGAGGTTTTTAAAACAGAGCATATGCAGGTCATCTTTGCCTGTTTTGGGGAGGTGCACATTTGAAGAACACAGTGACAGTCTATGCTGCCTCTGAAATCATGCGTTGTGAGTTGTCCCAGCTGTGGCACTGACTTCTTGTCTCTCAAAGTAGTTGAGTAAGAAGTTGAAATACCACTGCTGATTTATTTCTATTAATTGCTAAACCCACAATGAAGACCCTTAGATGCAAGCCATATGAGTATAAAACAGGAAAAAATTGTTCTTAATTTGTGTTTTTGTGGTTGTTAAAGAAAAGCAGATGAAGAAGAGGTTCCTGCAAGAAAGATTTTAGGTTTTCAGGTGTAAAGAAACTCAAACAAAAGCTTAAGCTTCATTTATTAGCAAATTACTAACAGCATTATTCTTAAGGAAGTTTTCAAGATGAACCTAAAAGCTCTTCTGGGTCAGATTGGGATACCAGATATTTCTATAAGGTTAAAGACCTTAGCCTTATTTTAGCTTAGTATTAAGCAGTACTCTGACTTCCTCCTTCTATCTGAAATTCAAACTATTTAATTTTATTTACAGCATTTTGCAGTTGTTCCAACTTGTTCTGCAGCAATTTTATTTATTGTTTAATAACTACAATATCTACAGTATATGAGGTTGGTAATCTTGTTGGGAGTATGAGAACATATGTACTTGATTTATGAACATCCAGTTGTAAAGGGTCGCGTCAAGGCCTTCGTTGCATCAGCTGCATTAGAAACATGATCAGTATGACAGTCTTTGCAGTAGGGAAAAAGATGTCAGATTTTAAATAGCTTGATGCATGCTTTCTTTTTTTTTTAACACAAATTCTAAGTGTAACTGTCAATGCAGATGTTGTAGATACAATGTCTTAATAGAAAAAAATAGCATTTTTTACTATGTTTTGTGTTAAATGTTTGCAAAACCCCTAGTAACTTTTTTTGCAGTTATTAAAGTTTTACATAGCATGTCCGAAGTCTAATGTAAGTTAAAAGTGTGTTTTATATTTTCCCATTGGAAAGTCTGGAAATCACTGCTTAATGTAATGTACGGGTTTTTTGTTCCTTTGTATCAGCTGCTCAAAACATTTAATACAGTTAAAGCTTTACCCACGCAAGATTTGCAAGCACACTCTGGTTTCAGAAAGAATTGTTGAATGCTACTTGCTAACATGTCTCTTTTCTTTCCCTCTTGTGGTTGAATTTCAGGTATTGGCAGGCCTGAACAGAAAGGCTTTTCAGTGTTTCAGCAGTGCTGCAAGGAAGTCTGAAGAGGAGGTGCAGTCCCACTCCATGGAACATGTAGATGTGACGGGAGTTATTGATGCTTACATGACCTTGGTTGGTTTCTGTGATCAGCATCTGCGTAAGGAAGAAGAAAACTCACTTGGTGAGTCAGGATTTCTCCTAAGCATGTGAGGTGGATTTATCTGTGATATGTGACTTTCTGTGATAGCCAGGAGATGTCCCTGAGCCACACATCTTGATTTCAATGGAACAGTTTGTCCTCCAGTTCATCAGTATTTATAGTCCCTTTACCCCCCCAACACTATTAGTGATAGCTTTGGTACTAGTGAATCATTCTTAGTCTCCCTCTCACTTGTAAGAAATATATCATATCCAGCAGATGCTTCCCTTATTTCTTCCCAGACCACAGCATTGCTGTATTTAAAGCCAGCAAGATACCAGGAGTGATGCAGCTTCCTGATAAAGATAATCCTTACAATTCCTAAGTACATGTGTTGCAGATGTGTGCAGTTTAAACAGATGGGAAGGAGAACAAAGTAAAAATACAAAATATGCTGAAAATAAAATTCTTAATTGTAAAGATGAATGTTCCAGATGATCAAAGACATGGAACAAGTGATGGTGTTTCTGATAATTCTTGTTTAATGTCTCTTGCCAGAAATTAATGCTGCAGATCTACAGCTATTCCCAGCTATTGTGGTGGACAAAATGATAAAAGCTTTAAAACTGAACTCCAGAGAAGCCAGGCTGAGATTTCCTAGACTGCTGCAAATAATTGAAAGATATCCAGCAGAGACATTGGGTCTAGTGACACGAGAGGTTAGTATCTTCCATTTTCCTGGCAGCAGATATTGCTATAAATCAGATTTAAAAGGTGGGGGTGGAGGTTGGATGGATAGAGAGGTTAGACTGGTAAGTTTTGCTTCAGGTAAATCAGATAAATTTTATCCCATCCTTGTTCCTTGTCTTTTTTCTAACTTTTCGAGTCTAATTCATATGGACAGGAACTTTTTTTCTTACAAGTTTAACTTTTTATCATTACTCCGATTCCAAATGTTAGTTTGAGAACTGCTGGAGAAAAACTGTGTTGTGGGGGTTTGTTGGGGTTTTTTCCTTCAGAACAACCTAACTGAGCTGATAAAAGGTGGTTAGTGTTAGGGTGTGGAATGTAATCTTATTTCTGTAGGCTGTTTCCTGTATGCAGCAGGGCAGCAGCATTTCCAGACTTATTTTCCACATCTCCCACCTCTCACTTCAGAAGTCACTACATCTTCTTCCCCCTTTGTATTTCCCACTTCCTCCCTTCCGCTGCCCATGCCTGCCTTGCCAGTCGACCGCAGGATACTGTGAGCCATGCTTACCTTCCCTGCTGTCATAGGACAGATAAGCTGAGATGTCTGTGACTCATGCCTGTATCTGCCTTAGCCTGCCTGCCTTTTCAAGCCTGTCATTGTGCTGGTGTTCACAGATTGCCAGGCACTGTCAGAGGAAGAACTCAAAACAGAAACATGGCTTAGTTACCCCCAGAAACTGAGGAAATAGCAAAAATGGCTGAAGTGCGCATGGTGTGGCCACAGTGAAACTCTGCTGGTTCAAACAGAACCTGACGCCTGATCCAGTTGACAGCTCTCACCCCAAAAAGGAGTTCAGGAAGCAGTTCATTGTCCTTTCCTCTGTCTTTCTGAGATAAATACTGACATTCTGATCTTAAACTCTATTAGAAAGATAGGAAGGGGCAAGACAGGAGGAAAGGATTTGTGAGTCTGGCCTCTGGCTATCACAAGAAAATATATTGTAATAGTCCTTTCAAAAGTGATACAGTTTTTGAAGGGGAGCGAGCATGAAATATACTGGGAGGTGTGCTTTGCTGAAATTAGTATCTGTCAGCAAGCCAAAACCTTTTTAAAGTTGAAGAAAGGACAAAACTGTGGTAGAAGTTCCAGTGTTTCCCTGCCTGCCTTTTTTACTCAAACCAAGACTTCAACCCAATGGTGCTTGAACTATCCCTTCAGATTTTTTAGTTATTTGTATATGGTGATCAAAAATTACTATATTGCATGCAGGCAGAAAACCACAAGTTTGAGTGTACAGCCTCATCTTGAAGAACAAGCTGCAAATCTTTATAATGGGAAACCTATTAAGCAGCAGCAGCAGTGGGTGGTGATAGTGGTAGTAGTAGTAGTAACAATGAAATCTCTGCTTCACTGGGGGCTGGTTTGTGCAGCTTAGTTGACATTGTCTGTTTCCTTTTCATGTGTTTCTGTCTGACAGGCTGGGCCACAGAGCAGTTTTGTTTGCTTGCTATGTTTTGTATTTTCCAGGAGGATCACATTTGAAAGCAGTGTCTGTTGTTTTTGCAGCTTTCTTCAGTTCCCTGTTGGCAGTTTATTGGTTGGATTAGCCAGATGATGGCACTACTTGACAAGGATGAAGCAGTAGCTGTGCAACACACTGTTGAAGAGATTGCAGATACCTATCCCCAGGCAATCATCTACCCTTTCATGATCAGCAGTGAAAGTTACTGTTTCAAAGATACTGCAACTGGTTGTAAGAACAAGGAATTTGTAGAAAGGTGAATTTACAAACAGAGGTGCTCTTTTGTATGTTTTTTATTCAGGAGTGAAGAGATTGATTTATTTTTCCTAAATAAAGTTTTCTCTAGGGTGGGCATGAGGAACATTAGAGGGTAGTCTCATGCACACTCTTTTCATTTAAAGGCCCAGGGAAAAATACATAAGTCTTAGTATTAGACATACTCAAGGTGGTGGCCTCAGTACATGCTGAAGTACTGAGTACGTACAGTCCACAGGCTGTGGGCAGTTTTTCCAAGATAAAACAAGAAGACCACAAGGAAGCAACCCGTTTCTCCTTGTAATTCTGTGGTGGTCAAAGTCTCTTCTTTTTTCTCCTGCTCTGCTGAGGTAGAAGGGAAATCTGGTCATGATTAGGCTCTTTCTGTAGAAGACTTCACAGCAGTATGAGTCAGTATTCATCAGAGGTGAAGATTAAGCTTGCTTAGACATTTATGATCCTTCTAATACCAAAAGAAAGCAGAAATGTTTAAATAAGGGAGATGCTCCTACCATACTTAAGAGAGGGCCAGTGAAATGGATGCATGTTATCTTGACTGGCAGCTTTTTTGTGTTCTCTGCTTATTCAGTGTGTAGCATGCATCTTCCTCTACAAGCCTTCCCTTGCCCATTTTGCCATGCGATAAAACCTGATTTAATCCTCAGGCAAAAGTTAACTTTTACCATGCAATGCTGTAGAACCACTAATACAATTTTAGTGGTCGTTCTGCCTTTTTTTTTTTTTTTT
>NDXB01005918.1:45316-60573 GCA_002631895.1 Agapornis roseicollis | reverse complement strand
AGTGTGGGGGGGGGGGGGGGGGGGGGGGCATACCTTCCTGAAGTTTTTACATCCTTTTCTTCGTGCCAAAGTGAGGGTCTGTGCAGTCTATAAATGATAAATACATACATGGAAGGGATCTCTATATCTTAGAACACGCTTTGGAAGAGAGAAGGCAAGTGCTCTGCTAAGTTGCTTTCTCTCTGGAAAAGAGGTTTAATGTCTAGTATATTTAGTTAAGATGGGGAAAAAAAGATCAAATACTTCAACAAGCCTCCATTCCTACCCTCTTGTACACACTGAGAAAATAATAGACTGCCTTCCTGCATTCCCATGGACAAACAGCAGCATTTGTTACATACCTACTGCTGTGGTAGGCTGCATAATGCCTCTCAAATGGATGCAAGACTGTTGAAAATATTATTCCTTCCCTGGAGAAATTATTCTGGGTCTTTCTTGTCAACGCAGTATCTAATTTTCACAGTGCCTATTGACAAGTTAACACCTTTGAGGATTCTAATCTTCTGACAAACATGACTGAAGTGCGTTCAAAGCTAGGGGGAATGAGATGGATGGATGGATCAGCATACGCACTGATTGCATAAACTTCATTTCCAGAGCAAGGCTAAGATTGATGTAGGCTGCAGATACCAGACTCTTTCTGTGCATAAAAATCTCATGGATCATAGCAGCACACAGCCTGCAGATGTTCAAGTACAGAGTGGTAAGGTAATATAGGGAAATCATCAGCTTTTCTTTTTTGTCCCTAGCAAAAAGGGACCTCATGCAACCTATTCTGAGTGGCTGTCCAAGATGGGTGGGAAAGCGCAAGGCATCTCTCGATACCAGGTTATGTACAGGTAAGGGTTGAGAACTGCATGTAACATATAGAAACTAGAGTGTGCACACATAGAGTTGTAGAAATTCCAGGAAAAAGTACGATCTCATTATAATTTGCAGGCTAGATCTGATTTTTGCTCATTTTACTCCTTTGTCTTACTGGAGATGCTCTGCAGGAGGAGTTTAGTACTGCCAGAATCCCCCAGAGCATGGGAATGCTTCCAGAAGCTTGTTCACTTCTTTAAGAAAGTATCTAGTGGAAGAAGAGCATCTGTTTCTTTATTCTGTAGGTGTCTTGTGCCTTCCTGATAATGCAGTTAGGTAGGCTGCCTCAGAGCCAGAGCACCTGCTGAAGCTGGACAGAGAAAATCACTGTGATTCACTGAGAATTTAAGAATATTTGATGGTTCAGGTCCCAACTTGAGCATCCTCTTGTAGGAATTTCCACACCTGCCTAGATCTAGCTCTGAAGAGAGGGGAAAAGTGGAGTTTGCAGTGGAGCATGATGAGCTCATAACCTGCTTAAGCAAGCATCTTGCTTTTTAAAGGAAAACTTTACTCCTTTAAATTAGTGCATCTGCATTAATACTTGTATTCAGATCCAGAATGTGCCTTGGAATTCCCAGTCACCCCCAGTCATCTCATGCTGGCCTCCATTGCAGAGCTGTACCCTAGTACACAGTTTGGCTGCTGGTTTAAAATGCAATTCTCTATATTCACAGAATAGAGAACCTTTAAGGTTCATCTTGGATACTAGGTTGGTAAAGGGTGGGTTTTGTGGAATGTATTTTATTGCTTCTTTAACTTACCCAAAGCTATAAAAGATTACAAGAGATGCAAAGGTAGAAAGACTATTCAGACATACATATTCTGGCCTAGTTCTTCTTAAATCCAGCTGCACTGAGGTACTACAAGATTCAGTATTTCATGAAGAAACTGGTGTCTGGGATTTTGTCTCTTTGGTCCATACTAATATTCAACAGTTCAGTGGTACTGCCCAGTGAATCTGTGTCTGCCCCATCTGTGGCAGTGATCAAGGCCAGGCTGGATGAGGCTTTGAACAACCTGGTCTAGTGGAAGGTGTCCCTGCCCATAGCAAGGAGGATAGAACTAAATGATCTTGAGTTTCCCTTCTGACCCAAACCTTTGTATGATTCTATGTACACATCTGAACTTCTAACACCCAGTGGGCTGTTATTTCAATAGCTGACATTATTCCTTCTTTAATTTGCAGAAATGCTAACCGTACAGAAACAGTTAAGTCTTTCAGAAGCAGGGAAAGCAGTGTTCCAGAAGACCTGCTTCGGTAAGTGCACTGTTAGTGGCTGCAGGTTGTGAAACAAATGTTGGTGGTTTATCTGTATGCAACAAGAGATTTCTGTTTTAAGGCGAGCCTTTGTGAAAATGAGTACATCTCCTCAAGCCTTCCTGTCCCTGCGGTCCCATTTTGCCAGCTCTCATGCACTGATGTGCATCAGCCACTGGATACTTGGTATTGGAGATAGACATCTGTCCAACTTCATGATTAACAAGGAGACAGGTGGCATGGTGGGAATAGACTTTGGATATGCGTTTGGCTCAGCTACGCAGGTATTTGCTTTTCTAATTAATTTGTCACATTTAATTTGTTAAATTTAATGCTCCTTATTTGCCACTATTCTGATGCAAATGATGTTTACAAGTTATTTCGAGTTAATAGAAGAAAATCTGTGTTTCCATATATTCTCAGACAAACAAGGAGCAGTAGAGTTTCATGGAGTGTCTGTGGTATGATGGTATATAGTTCAGCCATGCTTTTAACCACTATCACTAAATATTCATGGCTAGAGCTTTGGTGGTCCTGTTCAGCCATGTCACACATTATTTTCAGTTAGGGGACAGAGAAGGTTTTAAAGCTTGAAAAGAAAAAAATATTTATTTCTAATTCTTCTGTTCCAAGGCTTCTTAATTCTTGTTTTCTTTTGATTGTCCATCCTCTTGGCTAGTTTTTGCCGGTGCCAGAGTTGATGCCTTTTCGCCTGACCCGCCAGTTTGTTAATCTGATGATGCCAGTGAAAGAGTGGGGTCTCATTTACAGTGTGATGGTACATGCCCTAAGGGCTTATCGTGAGGATCCAGATCTCCTCATCAGCACGATGGATGTATTTGTAAAAGAGCCTTCTTTGGACTGGAAGGTGGGATTTTTTCCGCTTTTTTTTCGTGTGAAAATTCTTAAACTGTAGTAAGGATAAAACTGATCAGAAAGGGAAATGTTTCCTGATGCTCACTCAGTGTTCCTCTTATCTTTCTTTGTTTTTCTGAGTTCTCAAAGAAACTGAACTTAAAGGATTTTAAATGAGCAATGGAAAGAATAGTGGCATGTGTCTGTGTTATCATTGTACTGGTTTTTGTCTGCATGATAATCCTAAAAACATGGGTATTTCTTGATCGTGTTATGTCACTTACATCACAGCATATGTATTTTCATCTTTTTTGTATTCAGACTCTTAAATTTATGTAACACTGTATGGTTCAAACTAATCATTACAGAGAAAAAAATCTGAAAGTAGTTGCATTTCAGTAACTCCACTTGTAAATTAAATTTTGAGTCACTGCCTGGATAGATATCATCACTACTTTGCCCTCCGTTACATTTGCACTTGAGCTTGACTTGCTATGACTGGGCAGCTTAAAGGGCTTTAAGTATATGATTTATGATAAATAGGGCAAATTTGTTTTCTGTTTAGAACTCTGAACAAAGACAGCTGAAAAAAGGAGGTACATGGATTAAGGAAGTAAACACATCTGAAGTAAACTGGTATCCTTTACAAAGAGTCAGCTATGTCAAACGAAAGCTTACAGGTGCCAATCCAGCAACAATCACTTGGTAAGACGTTCTCCTGCTTTCATCTGCTTCAAGAGCTTTGGCAGTCTCCTGTGTCAGATTCTGCTCCCTTCAGATAGAATGGCAGCTAAGAAAAGAGACAGGCCTCCTGTCACAATCATTTGGTCAACACATGCAAGCCCTCTGAAATGCCCTATCAGACAAACACCAGATAACTCCCCATTAGTGTTCCTGCTGCAGCTCAGGCCTCCTGAGCAGTTTTACTGTTCCTGGTAGCACACACAACCCCACCCTGTAAGCCTGCTTAACTTCTCACCCCTCAGACTGCTGTTCTTTATGTTCGTCTCCACAGCTTCTAGTCTGGGGGTGGTATTTAAATCAATCTGCTTCTGCTGGACAGTTGCTTGAAGTGGAACCTGAACCAGCTGTATGGGAGGTGTGGAGGTATTGCTGTTTCTCAAAACCACCAAATTCAAATCTGATGGCATTCACAGGCTTTTTATGTCAGTCTAGTCAAGTCTGGTTAAAGGCAGAATGTCTTTAAAGTTCAGTTAAAGTACAATTAATCCCTTCCATCCTCTTTTAAAAAGACATTTTGGATTAATCAAGAGGGGGGTTGAAAAGCAAAGAAAAGCCTGTTTTAAAACCATACAAACACTGAAAAGTGCAGGACTTGGGAGGAGTCCCTTTTGTGGTCACGGCTGTACTGGAAAAGGCAGTAAAATATTCCTTGCAGACACAAATCAGTAGGGCAGGTAGGAAGATAACAGCTCAGATGTGAACTGCTGCTGTCTTTCATTTAGGCATCTTCAACGACATCGAAATATTCATGGTAAATATTCACTATAAAGGACACCTGAAATCACCAGTCGCCTTCCACAGCTATTGAATGCTCTCCACATCTTGAAAAATAAAGCTGCAGGAATTGTGTTCACGTACTGTTTGGTGTTTAAAAATCCATCACAGATGGTTTTGCTTTCTTTTTTTAGTAAGATCGTATTTTTGTGTTCTCAATTTTAGTGATGAACTGCGCCTTGGCCACGAGAAGTCACCTTCTTACAATGATCTTGCAGCTGTGGCTCGTGGTAATGCTGATAACAACATCAGAGCCAGGGAGCCAGAGGATGGCCTTTCAGAAGAGACACAAGTGAGATGCCTGATCGATCAAGCGACAGATCCCAACATTCTTGGCAGAGTCTGGGAAGGATGGGAAGCCTGGATGTGAGGGGCTGCTCTCTAAAGCCCAGGCTGCCAGGGGACATATACTGTGACACACGGCTGCAACCAGATCAGAATTTTAAGGCCAAAAAGGAAAAAAGCTGAAACTCTTAAACAATGATGATAAACATGGTTGACTTGGCTAATATAGAAAATAGTATTTTTTGTATTAAAGCTATATTCAAAAAGTGACCTTTTTTTTAATCATTTTTCTTATATGTGGTTCTGTAATAAAGGAGCTTTATTATCTGTGCTGAAGTCAATGTAGAAAGAACTGGAGGGGTTGTAGAGCTTTAAAGACTTGCTTGAAAGGCACTGAGATCACTCAGAGGAAAGCACAGATTCATACTCTGAACTTGTAGGCATCCATATGGTCTGTGCTTTTGTCTTTTACAGAGACCTTGGTGACAGTCAACTGAAACCACTCTGCAGACACACGTTATTTATAATTAAAACTAGGAGATTGTCATATCAATAGTAACAGTGAGGCACACAGTAAAATTAAACAGAGAATGGCTTTCGGCTCTAGATAACACCTTCAAGTATATGAATGTTTGTTTCCTTACTGGATAATGAGATAATAATGATGAGACCATTCCAGCAGATTGTTTTTGAACAATTGGAGGTTATACTGTTATCTCTGTCCTTCAGAAGTCTACACTCCTCATGTTGTGTTAATTCCAAATTACTTGTTTAAGCCAAAAGTAGCCACTGCTGACACTGCAGAGCACTCTAAGCTTCTTGCCGTAACTCTAGCACAGGAATGGCTACTGCACTATGGTGCTTCTTTATACCAAAGCACGGAAGTTGTGCCAGGTGGAGCTCTTTCTCTTGGGCAGACAGTTTTCAGTTGTGTGGGTTTTGGCTGGGATAGTGTTAATTTTTCTTCTTAGTAGCTGTTGTGGGCTGTGGTTTGGATTTGTGCTGGAAAGAGTGTTGATAACAGAGGGATGTTTTTGTTATTGCTGAGCAGTGCTCACACAGAATCAAGGCCTTTTCTGCCTCTCAAACCACCCCATCAGTGAGCAGGCTGGGGGTGCACGAGAAGCTGGGAGGGGATACAGCCAGGACAGCTGACCCCAACTGACCACAGGGATATTCCATACCATATAGCATCATGCTCAGCATATAAAGCTGAGGGAAGAAGAAGGAAGGGGAGGATGTTTGGAGTGATGGCATTTGTCTTCCCAAGTAACTGCTATGTATGATGAAGCCCTGCTTTCCTGGAGATGACTGAACACCTGCCTGACCATGGGGAGTGGTAAATGGATTCCTTGTTTTGCTTTGCTTGCGTGCACAGATTTTGCTTTACCTATTAAGCTGTCTTTATCTCAATCTGCAAGTTCTCCCAGTTTTATCGTTCTGATTCTCTAATGTGAGAATCACATCACATTCTTCTGCGGAGAAGGACTTGGGGGTGTTTGATGAGAACATGAACATGAGCCGGCTTCAGTGTGCGCTTGCAGCCCAGAAAGCCAACCGTATCCTGGGCTGCATGGAGCATGACNGACTTGGGGGTGTTTGATGAGAACATGAACATGAGCCGGCTTCAGTGTGCGCTTGCAGCCCAGAAAGCCAACCGTATCCTGGGCTGCATCAAAAGGAGCATGACCAGCAGGTCGAAGGAGGTGATTCTGCCCCTCTAGTCTGCTCTCGGGAGACCTCACCTGGAGCATTGTGTGCAGTTCTGGTGTCCTCAACACAAAAAGGACATGAAGCTGTTGGACCAAGTCCAGAGGAGGGCACAAGGATGATCAGGGGACTGGAGCATCTCCCATACGAAGACAGGCTGAGAAAGTTGGGGCTGTTCAGCCTGGAGAAAAGAAGGCTGCGTGGAGACCTCATAGCAGCCTTCCAGTATCTGAAGGGGGCCTATAGGGAAGCTGGGGAGGGACTCTTCATTAGGGACTGTAGTGACAGGACAAGGGGTAACGGGTTCAAACTTAAACAGGAGAGGTTTACACTGGATATAAGGAGAAGTTCTTACTGTAAGGGTGGTGAGGCACTGGAATGGGTTGCCCAAGGAAGTTGTGAGTACCCCATCTGTGGCAGTGTTCAAGGCCAGGTTGGACAGAGCCTTGTGTGACATGGTTTAGTGTGAGGTGTCCCTGCTTATGGCAGGTGAGTTGGAACTAGATGACCTGAAGGTCCCTTTCAAGCCTAACTATTCTGTGATTCTATTCTATAATTCTATGTTGGCAGGGATAGAGCCACAACATCAGGTAGCCTTGGTGGCAAGTGCAGTGCTGCACAGATGGCAAAGGGCAAAAGAGTTCTTTCAAATATTACAGTTGTTTATTACCCCAAGTTCATCGTATGAAATAGTTTCCATTGGGGCTTTCACTAGTTATCATAAAAGGTATAATAAAAATGAGTCCTTGCCCTTTCACTACCTACAATCTTTCCTTCCTGCCTCTGTGGTGATGGGTCAGGCCCAGTCCTTGGGTGCTGCTTGCACCTGGCATGAATGAATCTCAGCTGGAGAGCTGGGAATCTGCCTCCTGGGTACAAGGCCATGGAAAACTCAGGGTGGGGAAGATTGTTTGCTGGGGTCTAGTGGGTAGTGAGGAAGCTCTTCTATTTCAAATACTTCCAGCAACAATTACTATTTGTTACCTTCCTCTTAAACAACTGAGCATATTTATTAGGTCAATAGTGTTACAAATCCAGACATTCAGAATCTTTTTATCAGATTTTATTAATTTGAAATATTGTTCAGCTGTATTTTTGTAGAGGAAATGCCTGTTGAAACTTTCAGATGGATACCTCGTTTCAAAAGTTAACTCAGGGCTTTTTGATCACAGAACACACCCACACTTACCCATTTATAGAGACGATAGCTGATGGACAGTGGTTATTTTTTTCATAAGCATGTGTGATACAGTCTATATACACTTGTGTAAGGTGTCTTGGTGCATTTCATTCTCATAAATACTGGTATTAGACAAGACAGCAGCAGAATGACTAAGTCTTGGGTAGGTGAGGCACCTTGGCTTTCACCTTGCCACTCTACAAATAAACGCAAGACAGTTTAAAGCACAATAAAAAGCTACATGTAAAGGCGAAGGGGACATTTGGAAATCAAGTGGCCACTTGAAGGAGGTGTTAATTTCCCTTTTGGCACATATCTCAGATACTCACTGAGTACTTTGACCTGTGCTGGGGAGGACAAAGTTTAGGTTTATAGTTTAACAATGCTCTTCTGTAGGACTTTCGATACCTACAGCAACAACAGATGTTTGTGTGCAGCAAGACTCCATCCTTGGCCTTTGGGAAAGGAACGGGAGTGAACCCTGGCCCATGCCCTATTCTCTGTAGAGAAAAGCCCTCAGCCCAGGGGTGAAAGAAAGACTTTCGGACAGGCAAAAGTAACCTTGGTGGTGCAAAAGAGCTTAGAACATGCCCATGACACTTAAAATAGTTAAAAACTCCATTTTGGCACAAAATTAAGTGCTCTATGTGGAAGCCTCAGCTGCATCAGTGCTACTAGGGGTGTATTTGTTGAGCTCAAGTGCCAGCTGAGGAGCAAAACACAGCGCTGGTGGGTTTTCACAAGCAGAAACTCATCCTATGCAAAGCAAGTGGAATTGCCCTAATGGAGCTTTCACCGTGCCGCTGAATGAGCCTGGAACCAACCTCCAACATATGTGAATCACAGCTGCTGTCCCCAATCCTGAGTGAAGGGCGCTGCTCTCAATAAAACACAGCAGTTGACAGGAAAGGGCTGAAGCCAGCCTGTGAAGCAGCAAGAGAAGTTCTGATGCAACGCAAACCTCAAGCCGTTGGGCTCAGTGCTTGATGGGACGGGTTTGTTTGGCTTCCAGAAAAGAGTAAGATTATCAGGGTTGGAGAGTGCTTCAGGTCTGCTGGTGCAAAACAAAGCTGAGAAACTGTTCACATGTACAGCAGATCAAGTAACACGCTGTGCACGCTCTCTGAGATCCCCTGGTTGCAGCTAAAAAGCTGTGCAAAGCATTAGCGTGGGTTCTCAGGAGGTTCTTCTTCGTGGATAGAATAAATTAATGTTTAAGCTAGTTCTTACCACCCTGTCAGTCTTACAGGTTCCCCGGACTCAAAGTTACAACCCTGCTGAGCACAGAGGAAAGCTCTGTTGCCTGAAGTCTCCTTTCCCAGCTGACAAAGAGGCTCCTGCATGGGGCTTGTCATAGCATTTTCCCTTAGTCTCCACCACTGCCCCCCACTTTCAATGTTATCTCAAGGTGTCTGTGGTTGATATGTGGCACAGCACCAGCACATGTTTGGGCTCAGGAAGGAGCCTATGAGCTCTCCACAAGAACAATGGATGAGGCTTGTCTTCAGCCATGGAATAAGGAGTTCCCTACATTTCTCCTGGCTTCATACTGAAGGCTTTGGCCAGCCACTTCCTCAAGTCAGGTAAGTCAGTGCCTGCGTTTAGAGATGCTCCTCCCCAGACTTTATGCTTTTAAAAATCAGGGACTTAAAATAAGCATTTATTGCGGTTACTTTAAACCACTTTCCCCCTCCCAAGTACTGAACCTGAGGGTCTGCAGGGTCACTCCATTGACACCATGCACCTCAGCTGGAAAGGACCTGGGGTTTAAAAACTTCATCTTTAAGCTCTGCTGCTTGTGAGAAATGGCACCTGTGCAGAAAGGCCATGCCCTGGCAGCCACCCACAGCACCAAACAGTGCCTCTGGTCTTGTAGAAAAGCTACCAAAGAGTTACCCCCTTACATTAAACCAACAGAGCCCAGAATAAGGGGTTTAGGGGTTTCCTTGTTGCAAACAGTTTGGGAAGGAATGGCCCGGAAGGACTGGAACAGGTTGGGTTGCAGTTTCCACTCTAGTTACAGGGGGTTTGTTTTCCTTTCTGGTGGGACAGGGGAGGGGAACACTTGCTCTACCTGTCCATTAAACCCACAATAAACGATACTGTGCAAGTTCACTTAGGCAGGCGATGTAGCTGCGAATTTGAGCCCATGAATCTCATCCCTAATGGAAACACATGCAAAACCCCTTGATAGGAAAGGTTCAGTACATCCACCAGAGAGCATGAGGAAACGAGGAGCACAGGGTCTGAGGCATTTCACTGCGGACTTTCAGGAGCCCAGAGCGGAACATTAAATTCAGCAGCTACAGGTGCTGCTGAACAACCCGCAGGCAGTCAGAGCGCAGGTATGAAACAAGCTAAAAAGAAGAATCCTTCCACTTACCAGCAAGTTTTTTGTTCGCTCAGAGCAGGGGGGCTGGATCAGCAATGAGCTGACCCGAGTGAGTACAAGTGTTGTGATGAGCAGAATGCTGTTGCAGAGACCGGAGACAAGGCAGAGGCAGGAGCCTCGGTAAGGCTGGGATAAGGGATAGGGAGGGTCTGTGCAGCCGTCACTGTGCTGGCTAAAGAGAGGCAACACCAGCCTCAAGGAGGTACGGTCCCTCCCTAGTAGAGTGTTGGCAGCTTTCTGACTGTCCCCACACAACTCTCACCTCCTCATCCGCATGTCCCATTCCCGGGTCAGCCCCGAGCGCTGGTCCTGGCTTCTGCCTCTTGAATTAAACGATCATCGCCCTCCAGCTTCCCTGCGGGGGGAGGAGAAACCGGGCAAACCGCCTCTGCACCTCCTCCCCATTGTCAGCATCCTGCCAGCCTTTCTCTGTGAATCCCGGTGCTGGAATGTGGATAAGGTGTCCCCCTCCCGCAGCTGCCTTGCCCGAGGCTATGAATCCCCCAGGAGCTAGCTCCCCTCAGCCCTAAAGGCACCCCAGGAGCAGTGAAGGGCTCTTTAGGCTCTGCAGGACCAGCCCAGCCTCGAAGGGCTCCCAGCCCTGCTGTTCCAAAAAGTCCTGCACATCTGGCCAGAGGTGAGTGTGCAGGAAGGAGGATGGTGGGGATTAAAGCCAGGCTGAAGCCTTGTGCTGATCGCTCACCTTCCCTGAGTGACCTGTCCCTTGTTTACGAGGAAAACCTAGTCAGAAGTACAGCGTGATTTAATTCCTGTACCTGAAGGACTCGCTCGGGGTCCTGGTGTGGCTCTGGGTTCACTGCCAGCTCTCCCAGTGATGTAAGGTTTCATCCTTTCTATGCAAAGGTTTCTTCCTAGAGAAAGGGTTCTTGTCCTTTCTGCCCAGGTTTAAACGCTCCTCTTGGCTTCACTTGGGGCAGGAGCCCCAAACAGGTTTTAAAGAAATCATTCTGGAATTCAGCTGCTCAGAATGTTTCTCACGCTGTGCGAGCTTACAGGATCCCGGAGGTAAGCTGGAATTCAGTGGATCCTGTACTCAGCAGCATGGGTGAGGGAATCAAGGGCTTGTCTCTGCTTCTCTGCTCATGAAATTACTTGTGCAGATGGGAACAGGTTCAGGTGCTGAAATGCCAAATAAATCCACCCAGGAAACAGCAAAGCTTGGATATCGGCCTACCTTCAGCCCGGTGCTTTGGTAAGTGACAAGTATCACCTACTCACACACTCCTGGGTGCCTTGCTGCGGTGTTACACCACCCCAGGGCCTCACACCTTGCGTGGCAAGTGGGGAGCCCCTCAAAATGTGCTCCAGAAATCACACATCTCCAGCCCAGCAGCAAACACAACCAACTTCAGCCTGCCAGGGAACGGCTCCCACCACTTGGTTTTGGGGCAGGGATCAGCAGGTCTGGCCATGAGCTCTGAACACCCCCTCCAGGTTCTGAAGACACTGGAAGCAAAGCTGCACCCACGGAGATAGGCTCAGGTGTGACAGGGGTGGCAGATACAGAGGCTCACACAGGGTGTCTGTGCTCAGCAGTTGCTGTTCACTGAAGGGGTTTGGGAATCTGGTTGCCGTGCGGCAGGGTGCCCAGTGGGGCCGGGTGACCTGGCTGGGAATTGAGTCTCCTCTGTGGAGTAACACATGATGAGCATTAAACGAGGCTGCCCAGGCTGGCACGATTGCACGCCAGCACTGATGAGCAGCTGCCCTTTGGGGAGAAGGACTTCAGGGAGCTGAAAGCACAACACAGTTCCACATAAACAGCAAAACGAGATGCTGTCCAAGACAAACCATCATTGCATGGCTACAGCAGGTGAGGTGATACCAGACCCTGTCGCAGAGCAGGGAGGGAATCTGCGTGTCAGATTGCCTTCCCTTTCTGAACCACCTTCCCATGCTTTTCCCACCTGCCTTCCTGTACTTCATGCAGAGAAAAAAATGTTCGGGAGCACTGTGTTCCCTGCAGACAGCCAGGCCAGGATGAGCAGGTGGCACAGAGTCATGCGACGTGAATATACTGCAGTGCTGAAGGGCAGAAAACAACATGCAAAGCCGGGCTTGAGGGAACATTATCTATTGAAGATGTGGAAAACTGTTTCCACTTCTTGCATCACTGTCCATGCTTAAAGCTGATGTGGAAGGAGGCTGCAGGATCAAACCCCTGATGAGCAAAGCAAATCAAGTCTGTTTATTTAACAATGTAATGTCTCTGCAGGGTTACTGCAGCACTAGAGCTGAGAACAAAGCCAAGCCCCTCCACATGAAGCCTTACCTGCCAGATGCAAAACCTCACCTGGCAGGCAGAGAACACTTCCCCAGATCCCACGGGCTTCCCACAAGGAGTTCAGAGCCAAAGGGAGAGCGCGGATCAGCCCTGTCCCAGCTATTCCTGTTAAAATACATACCCCTTAGAGAAACAGCTGCGCCGCTGCAACAGCTGCGGGGCCACCGGATGGAGCCCTGCCCAGGGAGATGCCATGGGCCCTGCACATACTCGCGCTCCCCAGAGAGCCACCACCGAGTGGCACGGCACAGCTTCGTGCTTCATCTGAGCTCTAGGCTCACTGAGAAGTCAGTGGTTGCACTGGACACAGAAACATGGAATGGTTTGGGTTGGAAGGGACACTCAAGATCATCCAGTTCCAACCCCTTCCATGGGCAGAGGCACCCTTCACTAGACCAGGCTGCACGAAGATCCATCCAGGTTGCTCAGAGTCCTGCTGGTGTCACAAAGCCAGCTAGGTCTTCTGGGGAAAAATAATAGATGTTTTCAAGGGTTTCTTATGTTGCAATTCAGGCAGCGGAGCACCTGCGGGTGATGCCAGGGGGTTATAAACTGTTAAGTAATTAGAAAACTTAGCTATTTCACACACTTGAACTTAAAATAGTTCCATTTCTCATGTACTTACCAATGTAATGGTAGTTGATAATTGGATGAAAGAGAGGGGGTTTATAATTACTAACCGTAAGTTTTTCACGCAGGCACCCTGAAGTAGCTAAAGATGCTTTAACAGTCCTTTTCCCACGGGAGCATCCTGCAACATGACAGCCACTGGAGTGGGGGTGTTAAGAGCGCTCTCCTCCAGCGGGAGGAGCGGAGCCTCGGGAGGGCGCTCGGGCGATGCACAGAGACACGCGTGGGGCCGGCAGCATCCTTCCCGGCGCGCTTCATCCAAGGCGCCTCTGGGGAAACGTGTTGCGGAGTGGGTGCAGCGTGTGGGGGGTGCGGTGAGACGAGACTTTTCCGCTGCCCCGTGTGGAAGTAAGACAGGAAAAGGGTAAATTAACGCTCGACCGGAGCGCTGGAAGGGGAATGGGGGGACGGGGTGGTCCGGGGAGGGGGCAGCCGCCCAACGGAGGGAAGGCCCCCCGGAGGAAATGTCTACCCTTGACCCCCCGGAGGGAAGGTCTCCCCTGCCCGCGGCCATCCTCCACCGGGAGGCGGCAGCTCTCCGCGGCGGGAGCCCTGCCTCCGCGGCCGCGCACCCCACCCGCTCCCGCCCCCGGTCCCCGGGGGTGCCGGGAACACTCGAGGTTCCCCGTCACTGGGGCAGGAGGCGGGGCCGGCGCCGTATAAGAAGGGACGAAGCGGGCGTTTCGCTCCCAGGTCCAGAGACGCCTTGTCCCTATACCCGGTTCCTGTCCCGAGCGCGGCGTGACCCGAGCCCGGATCGATCCCCGCGGGGAGGCGAGGCGGCGGCGGGACCGCAGCAGGAGCACCGGTAGCACCACCAGCAGTACAAGCAGCACCACCAGCACCACCAGCAGCAGCCTCGCTCCCCACCTGCCCGTGGCGGAGACTGGAGCTGCGATCACCGCGGAGCGGAGGTTGGTGCCCGCGGTCCGGAGCCCCTGTGCCGCGACCGTGCGGCGTCGCGTACCGCTGGCCGATGAGCGCCGCCACTCTGTACAGCCTGGACTCCCCGGCATGCTATAAGAGCTGGTGCCTGGAGCCCGCCAACTTCTACGACGCCAAGGTGGGCAGCGGCGGCGGGCCCGGTCCCGCCTGCAAGCCGGGGGGCCGCGGCGGCTGCGGGATGAGCGGCGAGGAGGCAGAGGGCGGCCTGGGGGGCAGCGGCACCAACCTGGCGGAGCTGAGCGCCGCCGCCCCGGCCATGTATGAGGACGAGAGCGCCATCGACTTCAGCTCTTACATTGACTCCATGTCGGCCGTGCCCAACCTGGAGCTCTGCAACGACGAGCTCTTCGCCGACCTCTTCAACAGCAACCACAAGCCCGAGCGGGGCGGGGACTACGGCGAGTACTTGCCGCCGGGCGGCGGCGCCGGCCGCGACCCCGCCAAGGACCTCGGCGCTGCCATGACCACCCTGCTGGGCGCCGAGCCCCGCACCGCCTCCTCCTCCTCCTCCTCTTCCTCCTCCTCCTCCTCTTCCTCCTCCCGCGGCGCGCTGAAGCAGGAGCCGGACTGGAGCGACAGCGACCTGTCCTCCTCGCTGCTGCCGTCGCAGATCGCCACCTGCGCGCAGACCATCATGAACCTGAGCGGGCAGCCCACGCCGCCCACCTCGCCCGAGCCGCCGGGCAGCAGCTCCCCGTCCAGCTGCAGCACCCGCTCGCCGGGCCCCGCAGCGCCGCTGCCCTGCCCGGGACAGGGCGTCCCTGCCCCGCCGGGCCCCGGCGGGAAGGAGCGGGGCGGCAAGAAGTGCGTGGACAGGTTTAGCCCCGAGTACCGGCAGCGCCGGGAGCGCAACAACATCGCGGTGCGCAAGAGCCGCGACAAGGCGAAGCGGCGCAACCAGGAGATGCAGCAGAAGCTGCTGGAGCTCTCGGCCGAGAACGAGAAGCTGCACAAGAAGATCGAGCAGCTCACCCGGGACTTGACCAGCCTCCGGCACTTCTTCAAGCAGCTCCCCAGCGCCTCGTTCCTGCAGCCCGGCTCGGGCACCGACTGCCGGTAACCGGGGCGGGGAGCGGGACGGAGAGACGGACTCCGGGAGACTGTGGATGATAAATAAATACCTCAGCGGCCGCGCCGGGCCGACCGGAGCCTCAGCGGGGCCGGGCCGCGGCGTCCCGGGCCGGGCCGGGCGCGGGGCAGGAAGCGCGAAGCCTCGGTGAGAGCCGCCGGCCGCTTGCGGAGCGTCCGAGCGACGCGGGGCCGGGCCCGGGTCTTGCACCACGAAACTTGCAAAAAACAAAAAAAAAAAAAG